>ML339665.1:0-11160 GCA_005239505.1 Nicotiana paniculata | reverse complement strand
GGGTGGCTTGCTGGATTATGAATTTAACTTGCGGTTTCGTTGCTTATTTCGAAAGAGACTTACTTGGTAATTCGTTGTTTATTGTTCCGATTGTTTCCCCTTTTATATGTCCCTACCATGCTACTTTTTTTTATGCTTTACTTGTTATTTCAGTTGCTTTATTTATATATCTGCACATGGTTTTAGTAGATGTCTATCCCTAGCCTCGTCACTAGCTCGTCGGGGTTAGGCTCGACACTTACTGAGTATATTGTATCAGTTGTATTCATACTATACTTCTACACTTGTTGTGCAGATTTTGATGTTGGTACCGGCGGAATCCCGAGAGGCACTTAACGGATACCAGTTAGTGATTCGAGGTAGAGCTGCATCTCATCCGCATGCATTAAAGTCACTTTCCTATTTCCTGTATTGTTTCCATTTTGTTTTGGACAGTGATGTATCTCATTCAAACCTTGTATTTAGCTGGATCTAGACGCTCATGTACTTGTGAAATCAAATCTTGGGGTGGTTGACGTTATGTTATAGTTCAACTATGAGATATTTATTGTTTCTTTTTCTTCGTAATATCTGTTGTCTCGGCTTGTATAGCAAATGGCCGTTAGGCGCCATCACAAGCCCGAGATTGGGATTTTGGGTCATGAAAATCTTACATAGATAGAATGACACTCAGTCCATCAAATCAAAAAAGAAAAGAACAAAAGAAGCCATTTCTCTAGATCGGACTTACCTTAAAAGGTATGCAGGTGACACTCAACACGTGGATTCTGATGCAATAATTAAGCCCATAGAAGGGAAAGGTATGGGAGTGAATATATACTTAGTATATCTGATAGACTGCCTAAAAGTTAGGACAAGTCTTTTGAAAAACATGTACTTGAATCTAGCTCAACATTTAAGAGAGAACTTGAACAATTCGTGATGCAACAAAGGTTCCCAAATCATAAACATGCAGCTGCGATGTGAAATAGTTAGTTTAAAAGATAACTGGTGACACTAGGCGTTTAACATAATCATATATTGTTCATGAGAGCCAAAAATAATCATCATGAGAGAAACATTCTTTATACTTGTGAAGATTCCTACAAGGCACCCACATAGTGCCATGTGTACCTTACGACATCCCATCACTCACCTTATCAGTTGGGATTCCACCCATTCATAACAACGTATGAAAATATGCATGAGGTATGCTAACAACTAGGGGAACATAAATTTACAGTAAGATTTCATTAAAATTACAACAAATCATAAGTCTGAACCCATAAGCTTAAATATATAATGAGTTCACTGTTAAGAACCTTAAAGATTGAACCCATAAAATTTAAAGCTGGATCCNTGCATTTTTTCATGGCTGCTGACTTTAGAAAAGGGAGAAGGCGATTCGACATTTCTTTCTCTGTCACTAATTGTACAAAATTTTGGAACCCTTTTAAGTTGAAATCATGACCCAAAAATTGTCTTTGGGACTTCCATTCCTTTCCATCAATAAGCAAAAGGCCATTATCTCCGAAAAGTTCAGATAAAGCTTCTTTTAGTGAGCTTTCTTTTCCATAGATATTGAAGCGAGTTTTCAGAATATGTTGAATGTTTGAAGGATTTATAGTGACTATCACTTTTAGACCTAACGGACCTTGGAGGGTGATGGTTGAATTAGATGATGGTTTTTGGAAGATTTCTGAAATCCAAAGAATAATGTTGTGGCGGTTTTTAATGAATTCTAATGAAGAACCAATTAGTGGGTATGATTTTGGAAAGGGCTGGGACTTAACAGATTTTTTTGAATAGATGAAGGATAGAAAAACAATTAAAATTGTTGTTAGCAAGAAAATAAAGCTACAAGGAAATTGAATGTCCATGGTTTTTGATGCAAATGGGATTGCTCAGGCTAATGTACAAGATTTATTGCTTCTTATATATTGATCGATCTAGGAAGTTGTACTTAATAATTATATACTCCCTCCTTATTTTTATGTGATATCATTCAGATTTCGAGAGTCAAACTTTTTAATATTGAAGCAGATTGCAATATGAATTTGTAAGTTTTCTCAAACAAAATGTACATATTTTCAAACTACATTAAAAATAGTATTAGTCACAATAATAAACAATTCAAATTATTTACAAGGTATATAAGAAAATACGATCAAAGAAAAACTCGCTTGACTCTTGAAATCTGAACAATATCGCATTAATTGTGAAAGAGGAAATATTAATTAAATTTAAGAACAAGATTCTGAAACATATCTCCATTTGAAAAAATGCCGTCTCATCATCTTGAACTCTTCTAAAAATTATACACCACTGCAGCGAACAAATCCTACATTTTTAAAACATAAATACATACTTCAAAAGTTGTCCCGTATATTCTGGGATTATTTCATTGCTTTCACTAAAATTACCTTCATTTCACTGAAAATGTCAAATAACGCGGGTTGCAACATCAGCAAATAGATATTGAAAGTGTACATATGACTTTTCAAGGAAATTTTATATACATATCGAATCAAGAATGGTGCTCACGAAAGATAACCAAACAGATATTCTCCGAAAGCTAAAAAATTAAAACACATACATTAGCTGACGACATTATGTTTTTAAAGTTTAATTTTTATTGCTCCTTTTTAGGGGTGGCAAATGGAGTAAATTGATATGAAGTAGAGCACAATCTCTCTAGGCGCATGTTTAGCAAGATAGCTAATGTGCGCCGACAAAGATGACTCGCCGGAAAACTAATCGGAAACCTAATTCGCAGCAAATGCAATCGACGGACAGTAATGAGGACACTTCTAATTGAATGGTTACACCTGAAACACGCATTGTACAACAACTAGCTCCGGTACAATTTCTACACTGGATGTCAGGGATGGGGAGTGCACCGACAATCATGCAAGCCCCGCCGCCTAAGGAAACTGAAATCACAAAACAAACAGAGAACACTATGGCTAAGGCAGCAAGGAAGTTGACCTATTCTACTGGATATGGGGAAGAATAGAGAACTATGGCAGATGTGGTCAAAAGGAATAGAACAGTGCAACAAGGGTTACAACTCAATTTCTATCCGCCTGAGGTTAGGGATGGAGTTAACATTGTGAAGCTGAATCAGAAGGAAATACAGTTGCAATGCCAAAAATGGGAATCAACACTCATTGGATACGTCATGGAAGGAAATCCAACCTTCAAGGAGATGCTGAAGTTTGCTTATGGGGTGTGGAATTCAATCACTACTCCTACGGTATTGTTACATGAAGATGGTTGTAAAGACCCGTAAAATTTCATGGCTAAAAATAATGCCCAAATAGGTCCCCGTATTGTTATAACTGTAGAAATTCTTAAAACAGACCCATTTTGAGTAAAAAGTACCCCGGGACTTAAAAGATATAATTTTTCCAGATTTGCGCAAGTCTGCGGTCCACTATGCGATCGCAGATCAGGTATGAGGAGCGCATAGTGATCGTATACTTGGACATATTGTTGTCCATTTTGAGGACATCTATGCGGCCCAGAATGCAATCGCATTTCGCGAATGCGGGGCCGCATAGTTGTCGCATTCTTGCACCTTGATTTTTGCGGAGGAAGTTATGCGACGCACTATGCGATTGCATAACAGTTATGCGAACCGCATAGTGGTCGCATACCTAGGCAGTCTGCTTTTCTTTTTGGCCCATTTGAGAGGCATTTATGCGACAGGAATGCTGACTGCATAGCAGGATTGCGATCGCATTCCTGACCGCATTTCTGTTTCGGGACTTTTAAAATTCTAATTTTATACCCGACCCCCAGTTCATTAAAGCACCTACCCCTTTCATTTTAAGATCATTTTCTGATAAATTAGAGAGAGGAGATAGTAGGTTCTAGAGAGAGAGAGAGTTTCAACTTTATCAAATTTGTTCCTCTATCACTACTCAGGCCTGGAATTGATCAAGTAGGACACCATTTTCTTCACTACAAGAGGTAAGCTTCTACCCCATCAACCTAAATTTCCAGATTTTTGTTAAAATGAAACATGGTTAGGTGAGTTCATGAAGATGGGGGTAAGAGTCTTGCATGCATGTAACCAACTAGTCATAATCTAGTAAAAGAAAATGGGTTAGAGTAATCTTTCACTAAAAAGGGGCCATTTAATCTAAAGGAACACCTAGTGTTTGATAGAATGCTCGAGTGAGTTCAAGACATGATCATTATTCCTAATTCTAAGTTCAATTATGCCACATTGTGAACTAGATTGAAGGCGCTAGAAGGTCCGGTGAATTGTGGTAGAAAATTAAAGGGGAATTCCGATTCAAGGTATGTATGGCTAACTTTAATCTTTGTAGAGTTACCTTGTTGGTGTCCGAGTACACGGTATGAAATTCTTGCTTGAGCATAGGTGAATTGATTGTCCTGATGTGTCAAGGGGTACGAGTTCATTCTCTGATTTTTCTTAAGTCGATTACCATGGTAATTGAGATTATGAAGGGTGATTTCTTGTGCTTATCCTATCATGTGTAAGGTTCGTTAAATGTTCAAATATATCGATATGGCAGTATGTGCTACTAAATGAAAGAATTTTAACGTACCCTAATATGGGAATGTATCTAATTTCTAAGGGCCGAGTGTGGCAAATGATGAAAAGAAACTGTGGGTTGATTTAATTGAGTTAAATAGTGATGGCAACACCATACATGAAATTATTGTTTGGTAAGGATTATTGTGCCTTGATTTTATATATTTGTTGGTTGATATGAACTTATTTTCTTGATGATGAAGATCCTTGTGATAAAATTGTTGGTTGTTGTTACTACCAAATGTGAATGTACGGTGGGATCGGGTTGCGCGCCGCAACACGAAGTAATAAGGGTGGAGAGGTAATAAGGGTGAACTGTGACTGTACGGTGGGATCAGGTTGCGCGCCGCAACGCGAAGTAATAAGGGTGGAGAGGTAATAAGGTGAGATGACATTGTACGATGGGATCGGGTTGCGTGCCGCAACAGATGAGCAATTGAAACAAGTAACTGTGAAATCTTCATTTGTGATTTTCTGTATACCTGTGTGGTACTTGTGTGGTTACCCTGACTGTTTTCTAATTGTGTACTGTTTGATTCTAATTAGAATAAATTTTGTTCATACATACTAGTACTATTCAACGGTACTAACGTCCCTTTTGCCGGGGGCACTACATCTTTTATATGGATGTAAGTGGTTCCACAGCAGGTAGCTCAGACCAATGATAGTGTGCTTCCCCTTCATACATTCAGTGAATCCGGTGAGCCCCATTTCCTCTCAGGGCCGTGTGTAGTCTATATCATTTATTTTGTAAATGTTATGTCTTCTAAGGTATAGCCAGGGCCTTATTGCCGGCAAGTATTGTGTAAACCCTTAGTACTCTTAGAGGCTCCGTATACATGATGTGGGTTGTAAATATATGTAATTTTGGGCATTAGTTGTGTCTACTAGTAATCGTTGTCCGAATCGAAATTATTGTATGTTTTGTGATTACCAAATGTTGAAATGATAAAGGATGAAATGAACTCAAGTAGTAGATTCATGCCTAAAATCTAAATTGCTAATTATTGTGGAATAATGTATATTGTAAACACAGGGTAACGCGTTTGGCAGGAAAGGAAATCAAGGTCCGCTTGACCGGGATCATTCGGTTGGGCGCCGATCTCGTTTCTCGGTTTTGGGGCGTGATAAACTTGGTATCAGAGCCTAATATTTTTAAAGTGTCCTAGGATGTCTCGGAGTCATGTCTAGTAGAACCCATCTTATTAGTGTGTCGTCGACCACTTCTAAAATTAGGGGGCTGTATGAACATTTAGGAAAATACCCTTTTATTATTACTCTATATCGTGCGATGAAGTGGAAGGTGAGAATATCCTTATCTAACTCGTGCATTGTCCCAATTTTCTGTAAATGGCACCCAAGAAGAGAGCTCGACTCGGCCCAGAGGCCAATGCTACCCTAGGAGTGGCCACATATTCTCCAACTGGTGGTGCGGGTGTGAATGATTCCCCGACCACAAACCTGCCCGACTCCTCCACTCCAAGCTAGACTATTCTTGTTCCTACTCCAGCGGAGGGTGCTGAAATCCCTCCCGCTGATGTTCCTGATCCTTCCTCAGTCCCAGCTTCCGGTCCCGGTATTTCTTATGGGGACCTCAGGGGTGCTATTCAGATGTTGACCCAGCTAGTGGCCTCTAAGGCCCAAAGATCAAGTGCTGCCCCTGCGTCCTCTGGTGAGCAGGGGGATTCTTCAGGTTCCAGAGTCAACCAGTTTCTACGGTTAGCCCCTCCAGAGTTCACAGGAACCGACCCAGAGGCAGATCCTCAGGATTTTATAGATGAAATGTACAAGACTTTCCGGGTTATGAAGGCTACAGAGACAGAGGTGGTTGAGTTGGCTTCCTATCGGTTAAAGGGAGCAGCGTATTTGTGGTTTGAGATGTGGGAGGGGTCCCGTGGGGAGGGGAGCCCTCCGGCGAAGTCGGATGAGTTTGTTGATGCCTTCATGGATCATTTCTTTCCTGCCGAGACTATAGCAGCCTGTGCTGCGGAGTTTGAGGTCTAAAGCAGGGCAACATGAGTGTGTGGGAGTACCACATGGAGTTCGTGCGCCTGTACAAATATGACATCCACATGATGCTGACTATGGAGGCCAGAGTTCGACGGTTTGTTCAGGGCCTTGGTCCTTTGGTTGTTAATGAAGCTGCTACAATTGCCTTGCATTCGGATATGAATTATGGGAAGACCGTGGGATTCGCCCAGGCCACAGAGGCTCAGAAGTTGAAGATAAGGATGGAGAGAGAGAGTGGTAGTAGGGCCCGGTCAGCGGGCAACCCTGTGAGTTTAATTGCAGGTGGGAGTTCAGCCCTTGGGAGAGGGTCATCAGGGCCATCCTAGTCCTATGCTCAATCCTCAGCCAGTGCCCCGTCATCAAGGCACAATTATCAGCAGGGGGTCGCTTTGGACCAGGTTCAGATAGCAGAAGGTTCCATCAGTCGGGTCGTTCAGGTGGGAGGTTCTAGCAGCGGCGCAGGGTCCCATGCCCTAAGTTTTGGAGTTCTCATTCTGAGCCTTATTACTTGGACATACTGGTATGCTATAGATGCGGAGAGAGAGGCCATATCCAGCGAGACTGTCGTGCACCCAGTCAGGGCGCGGGTAGGGGTACTGCTCAGCCATCCAACTCTTCAGTCGCTAAATCTTCAGCACGCCCTCCAGCTCCAGCAGGGCGCGGTACAGCTAGGGGTGGAGCACATGGTCGAGGGGGACCCAGTCGGTTCTATGCTTTGAGTGGTCGCCAGAGTGAGGAGGTTTCTCCAGATGTTGTCATAGGTATTCTGACTGTTCAGTCACATGATGTATATGCTCTTATTGATCCCGGGTCTTCCTTGTCATATGCTAGTCCATTTATTGCTTCAAGTTTTGGGATAGAACCCGAACAGCTTCACGAGCCGTTGTCTGTGTCGACTCCGGTTGGTGATTCTATTACGGTCATGCGAGTCTATAGGAATTTTGTTGTCACGGTTCATGGTTGGGATACCACGGCCAATCTATTGATTTAGAATGGTAGATTTTGATGTAATTATGGGGATGGATTGGCTCTATTCGTGCTTTTCTAAACTCGACTGCCGATCCAGGATTATGAGGCTTGAGTGTCCTAATGAACCAATTATCGAGTGGGAGGGGAATAATGTTGTGCCAAGAGGTAGGCTTATTTCCTACCTTAAGGCTCAAAGATGATCAGAAAAGGGTGCCTCTACCATTTGGTCCGGGTTGCGGACACCACTTCAGAGGTGCTTGCTCCCGAATCTGTGCCTATTGTGAATGAATTTCTTGAAGTATTTCCGGACGATCTTCCTGGGATTCCACCAGATAGAGAGATCGATTTTGGGATTGATGTATTGCCAGATACGCAGCCAATATCTATTCCACCTTACCGAATGGCGCCAGTAGAATTGAGAGAGTTAAAAGAGCAATTGAAAGATCTATTAGAAAAGGGTTTCAAACGGCCAAGTGTGTCGCCTTGGTACGCACCAGTTTTTTTTGTCAGAAAGAAAGACAGATCGCTTCGGATGTGTATTGATTATCACCATCTCAACAAGGTCACTATTAAAAACAAATATCCATTGCCTCGGATCGATGATTCGTTCAATCAGTTGCAAGGTGCTAGATTCTTCTCAAAGATTGATTTGCGGTCCGGGTATCACCAGTTAAAGATCAGGGAGCAGGATCTTCCTAAAACTGCCTTCAGGACTCGATATGGGCACTTCGAATTTCTACTAATGTCTTTTGGGCTAACCAACGCCCCAGCGACTTTTATGGATCTTATGAATCGGGTTTTCAAACCATTTCTTGGCTCCTTTGTGATTGTTTTCATTGACGATATCCTTGTTTATTCGCGAAGTCATGAAGATCATACTACTCACCTCAGGGCAGTTCTGCAGACTCTTCATCAACTCCAGTTGTATGCAAAGTTTTCAAAATGTGAATTTTGGCTAGAATTTGTCACCTTTTTGAGCCATGTTGTTTCCCGGGAATAGATTCGGGTTGATCCCCAAAAGATTGCAGCAGTAAAGGATTGGCCTAGGCCAACGACCCCGACAGAGATTCGCAGTTTCTTAGGTTTGGCTGGATATTATCGAAGGTTCGTGGAGGGATTCTCTACCCTTTCCTTCCCATTGACTAAAATGACGCAGAAAGCGATTAAGTTTCAGTGGTCCGATGCTTGCGAAAAGAGTTTTCAGGAATTGAAATTGAGATTGAATTTGGCGCTGGTGTTGACCTTGCCAGAGGGTACATAGGAATTTGTGGTTTGTTGTGATTATTCAAGGGTTGGTTTGGGGTGTGTGTTGATGCAGTACGGGAATGTTATAGTGTATGCTTCTAGGCAACTCAAGAATCACGAGAAGAATTATCCGATGCATGATTTGGAGCTCGCAGCGGTTGTGTTTACACTAAGAATATGGCGGCATTATCTCTATGGGGACGTGTTCTCAGACCACAAGAGTATTCAGTATTTATTCAAAAAAAAGGAGTTGAACTTAAGGCAACGGAGGTGGTTATAAGTGCTCAAGGATTATGATATGAATATTTTGTACTATCCAGGAAAGGCGAATGTGGTAGCCGACGCTCTTAGTCGGAAATCCATGGGTAGCTTGGCTCATTTGGAAGCAGGTCAGAGGCCTTTGGCTTGGGAGGTTTATCAGTTGGCCAGTCTGGGAGTATGTCTTTCGGCCTCAAATGAAGGGAATGTCGTGGTGCATAATGGAGTGGAGTCTTCGCTTGTAGCGGAAGTCATGGGAAAACAATTCAGGGATCCAGCTTTGTCACAATCGAGGGACGATCTTCTGAATCATAAGACTACAACATTTTCACTCGGAAATATTGACGGTGTTTTGCGGTGCCAAGAGAGACTATGTGTTCCGGACGTGGATGATCTTCGGGAAAGGGTAATGGCAGAGGCTCACAATTCTAGGTATTCAGTACACCCAGGTTCTACGAAGATGTATCATGACCTCAAAGAGTTTTATTGTTGGAATGGTATGAAGAATGGTGTGGCGGACTTTGTGGCTAGGTGTCCGAATTGTCAGCAAGCGAAGGCCAAGCATCAGAGGCACGGTGGGTTGACGCAGCTCATGGAAATACCAATGTGGAAATAGGAGATGATCAATATGGACTTTGTGGTAGGGTTACCCCACACTCAGTGCAAGTTCGACTCAATTTGGGTGATATTCGATATTGGATCGACTCACGAAATCAGCTCACTTTTGCCAGTCAAGTCCATCGATACTGCAGAACAGTATGCTCAGCTTTATATCAAGGAAATAGTCAGACTCCATGGCACTCCAGTATCTATTATCTCGGATCGAGGGGCCCAGTTCACAGCTAACTTTTGGAAGAAATTTCAGCAAGGTTTAGGGATGCTGGTAAATATCAGCACAACTTTCCACCCGCAAACGAAGATATGTTACGGGCTTGTGTACTAGATTTCGAGGGTAGTTGGGATGATCACTTGCCACTAATAGAATTTGCTTATAATAACAATTTCCATGCTAGTATTCAGATCGCCCCATTTGAGGCATTGTATGCAAGGAGGTGTAGGTCTCCGATTGGATGGTTTGAGGTTGGTGAGACAGAACTGCTAGGACCGGATATTGTGCACCAAGCTATGGAAAAGGATAAAGTCATTCAGCAGAGGATGAAGACTGCTCAGAGTCGTCAGAAATCCTATGCGGACGTTCGTCGAAGAGATTTGGAGTTTCAAGTAGATGATTCGGTATTCTTGAAGGTGTCTCCCATGAAAGGAGTGATGCGGTTTGGGAAGAAAGGGAAATAGAGCCCAAGGTATGTCAGGCCATATAGGATTGCTCAAAGGATAGGACAGGTGGCTTGTAGGCTGGAATTGCCCCCTGAAATGTCATTAGTACACCCGGTGTTTCATGTGTCCATGTTGAAGAAGGTGATTGGGGATCCATCTGCCATTGTTCCACTTGAGACAGTTAAAATTAATGAAGGATTGTCATATGAAGAGGTTCCAGTTTCTATTCTTGATAGGCAAGTCCGTAGATCGAGGAACAAAGATATTGCTTATGTTAAAGTGTTACGGCAAAGTCAACAAGTCGAAGAAGCCGCGTGGGAAGCGTAAAATGAAATGAAAGAGAAATATCCCCATTTGTTTGAATAAGTCCGGTAATGGTTTGAAAATTGTCATTTCCTAAGCAATTATATATTGTGTCAAATTTTGTGCAAAAGCACCCCATTTTCCCCCCTAGTTGCCCTACTATTGAACTTCTCAAGTTGTGCCATATTTGTGTATGTTGTAATTATTTGGGTAATGTGCAACTCCTTGAAGTGAGGTAAATTATGTGCAATTCATGTGATAGTTAAATGATATGCAAGTTTGTGGAGTTAACCGAACTATATAAGGCTTGTGGAAGTAATTGAATTATATGTTGCTTGTTGAAATGACCGGATTACGTGCAAGTTGATAGACTAACTAAAAATATGTGGAATTGGTTAAAATGTGTTTCGGGGGCTCTCTGATAGGTAGATAGGCTTAATTACAAAGGAAACTCTGGAAATTTTTCTAGGAAATATCGGAGTTAGTAAAATTTTTGATGTTGGCATGTTTTGTGTTCTCTTAACTAAGTGATTCCCCGATCCTCATTCGAGGAC
>ML339663.1:0-28479 GCA_005239505.1 Nicotiana paniculata | reverse complement strand
TGTTGGTTCATTTTGAGGTATTATTTATGAAGTTGTGAGAACTACCGTTTATTGTTTATGACTATTGAGACAAAAATATTGTGAAAGGCTTGGCCTGAATTGTGAAAGTTTGATAGAAATTAATATATATGACTGTGATAAGGGTGGACATGGCAAATATATATGACTGTGATAAGGATGGACATGAGAAATATATATGACTCTGATAAGGGTGGACATGGAAAATATATATGATTGTGATAAGGGTGGACAGGGGAATTATATATGACTGTGATAAGGGTGGACATGGAAAATATAAATATGTGACAGTGATAAAAGAGGATAATTATTTACTGTTGAGTTATTTTATTTATTTATTGTTGCAGTTATATTTTCTTGTTTTTGTAGAATTGTTTTATTACTTTATTATATACATATATTGTCGCAGGTTAAGTTATAATTGCCCCGCCTTAGCCTCATCACTACTTCGTCGAGATTAGGCTCGGCACTTACTTATTACATGGGGTCGGTTGTACTGATACTACACTCTGCACTCTTTTGTGCAGATTCAGGTACCGGCCAATAGTAAAGATTTTTTGTAACGACCCGGTAGGTTGTTTTGAGAGTTAGCGCCTCGATCCCCTAATAAATGTTTTCCCATGTCTATTTCTTCTTTTGGGACTTGTTGGAACATTGAGTGGTGAAATTCGGAGAGTTTTTGGGCACATAGTCATTCTATGTGAGTTTAAGCCTTAGAAATTGGACCATAGTTGGAACTGTGGGAATACGGGGTCCGGAATGGGATTCCGTCGACTCCGTTAGCTCCGTTGGGTGATTTTGGAGTTAGGAGCGTGTCCGAAATGTGCTTTCGAGGTCTATAGTAGATTTAGGCTTGAATTGGCGAAAGTTAGAATTTCAGCGATTTCGGTCGATAGGTGGAATTTTGATATCGGCCTCGGAATGGAATTCCGAGAGTGGCTGTAGGTCCGTTGTATCATTTTTGACCTGTGTGTAAAATTTGAGGTAATTCGGACTAGTTTTGATGTGTTTCGGCATCGGTTGTAGATTTTGGAAATTTCATAAGTTCTTAGGCTTTAATCCATGTATAATTGGTGATTTTGGTGTTATGTGATGTTTTTTGGAGGCTCGAATAAGTTTGGATAAGGTATTAGGATTGGTTGGTAAGTTTGGTTGAGGTCCCCGGGGCCCCGGGGATGTTTCGGATGCTCAACGGGTGAATTTAGAACTTGGAAGAACAATTGAACCATTGCTGGTTCTGGTGTCTCGCACCTGCGATGGACCTTCCACAGGTGCGGACACGCAGGTGCGGATGAGGGGCTCGCAGGTGCGGGCTTGTCCAAGACACACAGTCCTCGCAGGTGTGGTTGGTTTTTCGCAGGTGCGGCCAATTGACCGTAGGTGCGGCCCCAGGCTTTTTAGTGGGTTTTCAGACCTGTGATGGCTATTCCGCAAGTGCGGTCCAAGGAGGCGCAGGTGCGGAAGTCGATGGGCAAATATATCAGATTCGAGGGCTTGAAGTTCATAACTTCTACAATCATTTGGAGCTCGGGTGTAGGCAATTTGGAGTGAGTTTTAAGGATAAGCTTCATATGTAACAATTCCTAACCCTATTCCCTTTTTATATCATTAATCTATGGCCATTTCTTCCATGCAATTAAGGGATTTAGGTGAAAAATCATGCAAATGGGAAGATGTTTTCCTAATTAGAAAATACAAGAATTTAATAGTATTTTGTCGTCGATTTTCGACGATTCTTGTTCGTGTGAGCTCGTGAGTGAATGGGTGTTCTAAATTTGTAACTTTCACTCGATTCCGAGACGTGGGCCCGGGGGACTTTTTGGGTGATTTTCCTAAATTCGTGTATTAGCCTCGAACTTATTAGCTATTTTGATTTCTTAAAGTGATATTTACATTATGCAATCGAATTGAATAGATTTGTGCCATTCAAAGTCGAATACTCGTGGCAGAGCGTGGTTTCAAGTTGAGTAGCGCAGTCGAGGTAAGTGACTTGCCTAACTCTATGTTGGGGACTTCCCCTAGGCTGTTTTAATACTGTTTATGTTGATTGGGCGCCGTGTGCGTGAGGTGACGAGTACGTACACGGGCCATTATTGCAAAAACTCCATTTTTCCTCCATGACTTAAATCATTTCACTCCTATTTCACTGATTCATGTATCGACTATGTAGTTTAGATTTGGAAATAGCACGTGTACCTGTTTTACTTGAATTTTCCCTAGTTATTACTATATGCACCATGCTTAGGTAGTTTTATCCATATTTTGCCTGTGATTTTTCCTGAACTTTTTATATAAAAATTGTATTATGTAATTGTACTGCATTGCATATTTAAATTGGGACTACGAACGAGATTCTGGGAGCTTTTCCCCCTGTACTACATTGCATATTTAAATTGGGACTACGTACGAGATTCCGGGAGCTTTCTCAGTGTACTGCATAGCATATTTAAATTGGGACTACGGACGAGATTCCGAGAGCTTTCCCCCTGTACTACATTGCATATTTAAATTGGGACTACGGACGAGATTCCTGGAGCTTTCCCCCTATACTTCATTGCATACTTATTACTGTGATATATGTTGTGCTGAGCCGAGGGCTCCCTGTTATTATTTCCTTTTTGCTCATTTTTTCTATGATTTGCCTCAGCTTATTATATCTCTCTGTTCACATTTTTATACTGTTTTACTATAAAAATCCAGTAGAGCCTTAACCTGACCTCGTCATTACTCGACTAGGGTTAGGCTTGGCACTTACTGGGTACTAATTTATGGTGTACTCATGCCCTTTCCTGTACATGTTTTTCGTGTGCAGATCCAGGTACCAGCGCTCAGTTTCGTGGCTAGGGGTCCGAGCAACAGCTTTTAGGAGACCGAAAGGTAATTCCGCCGCATCCTCAGAGTCCTTGAGTCACCTTCCACTCCAGGTTTAGGTAGATTTCTTTTTTTTTTTTCATGTAAATTCCCTCTCGTTGTATAGAGTTATTTTGAGACAGAGCTTGTGACTAAAGTGATATTCCAGGTTATGGGAAAAGTTGTATTTTTTTTATGCGCCAAGTGGCGATGTTTCATTGTAGACTCACTTATTTTGTCTTTATTTCTATTGCTTTTGTTTAGTATGTGTTTCCACAATTAGGCTTACCTAGTCGTAGAGACTAGGTGCCGTCACGATGCCTTCGGAGGGGAAATCGGGTCGTGATAAGTTGGTATCAGAGTGTCTAGGTTCTTAGGAGTCACAAGTCACATGCCGGTTTATTAGAGTCTCGCGGATCGGTGCGGAAACGTTCGTATCTATCTTCGGGAGGCTATGTAACTGTTAAGAACAATCATATTTCTTCGATTTCCTTGTCTTGCGAGTTATTGACATCAAAAATTCTAAAATTCTATTCTATTCTTTGCCACAGATGGTGAGGACCCGTACTGGGAGGACCGATGACCAGGTACCCGAGACCTCTGCCAGAGCCGCCAGAGGCCGGGGCCGGGGTAGAGGACGATCGCATGGTGCATCCCGAGAACCGGCGAGAGCAACGGTAGAGGAGCCTATGAAAGCCCCAGCTGGAGAGCCGACAGAAGAGGTCCCTATTGCTGCTCCAGCCTTGCAGGAGACCTTCGCTCAGTTCATGAGGATGTTCAGTACTCTAGCACAGGCTTATATTTCCGATAGCTCCCGCTACATCTCAGGCCAGGGGAGGGGCAAAGACTCCCGCAGCCCGCACTCTTGATCAGAGGGGTCAGGTTGATCAGGCCCCAGAGTATATTCCTATGCCCCCAGCGGCTCCAGTTCAACATGATGCTAGGGCAACGGCTTCTGAGGCCGAGCATCTCAGACTTGAGAGGTACAAGAAGTACCACCCACCTACTTTCAGCAGACTAGCTTCAGATGATGCTCTGGGATTTCTTGAGGAGTGTCATCGTATTCTCCGCACTATGGGAATTGTGGAGACCAATGGGGTTTCTTTCACCGCTTTCCAGCTGAGGGGAGCGGTATATCAGTGGTGGAGGGCCTATGAGCTGAGTAGTCCGGACGAGGCAACCTCACTCACTTGGACTCAGTTTTCAGAGATGTTTCTGCGAGAGTATGTCCCTCAGAGCCTCAGGGATGCTTGGCGCGCGGAGTTTGAGCAGTTGCGCTAGGGTACTATGACTGTGTCGGAGTATGCAGTCCGTTTCAGTGAGTTAGGTCGGCATGCACCAGCCTTGGTTGCCACAGTCAGAGAGCGGGTTTGCCGCTTCATTGAGGGACTCCATCCTAGTATTCGGACCAGTATGGCCAGAGAGTTGGAGATGGATATCAATTACCAGCAGGCAGTGAGTATTTCCAGGAGAGTAGAGGGCATGTTCGCCCGGGGCAGAGAGGAGAGGGAGGCCAAGATGTCTCGAGAGACTTGCCATTTTTTAGGAGCTCGTGCACCAGCAACACGTCACGGTAAGGGGGTTTGTGGGTCGCCCTATTCATTCAGCCCTTCCAGCAACCAGTGGTATTCCAGCTCCTCCTATCCCTCAGGAGTTCTATTATGCACCACTGTATCCAGTATGCCTCCAGTTCAAGGTTCTGTTTCCGGCCAGCCCAGTAGGCCAACTCCTATTCAGTCTCAGCCGCAGCGTCCTCCGAGGGGTTGTTTTGAGTGTGGTGAAACTCGTCACTTGATTAGAGATTTCCCCAGGGCCAGGAGGGGTGCACCTCCACAGTCTTATCAGCCTCCACGTGCTCCGCCGGGTCCTCCGGCTATTCTTCCAGCTCCAGCTGCCACTCCACCTCCTCAGCCAGCTCGAGGTCTGGGTCGGGGGGGTAGAGGTTGCCCTAGAGGGGGAGGCCATGCCAGATACTATTCCCTTCCAGCCCGTTCCGAGGTTGTTGCTTCAGACTCAGTCATCACAGGTATTGTCCCTGTCTGCCATAGGGATGCATCAATATTATTTGATCCAGGCTCTACGTAGTCATATGTGTCCTCTTATTTTGCTCTATATTTGGGGATATCTCGGGATTCTATGAGTTTCTCTGTCTATGTATCTACTCCTGTGGGAGACTCTCTAGTTGTGGACCGCATATATCGGTCGTGTTTGATTTCTCTTAGTGGTTCTGAGACCAGGGCTAATTTATTATTACTCAGCATGGAAGATTTCGATGTTATCTTGGGCTATTCTTTATTGTCACGCTAAGACCATGACGCTGGCTATGCCAGGCTTGCCCAAATTTGAGTGGAGAGGTACCTTAGAGTATACTCCCCGCAGGGTCATTTCATTCCTTAAGGCTGAGCGGATGGTTGAGAAGGGGTGTGATGCGTACTTGGCCTATGTGAGAAATGTCAGTGTTGATACCCCTCCAGTTGAGTCAGTTCCAGTAGTGAGGAACTTTCCTGATGTATTCCCAGCTGATTTTCCGGGTATGCCGCCCGACAGAGATATTGACTTCGGCATTAATTTGTTGCCGGGCACTCAGACCATTTCTATCCCTCCTTACCGTATGGCTCCTCCTGAGTTGAAGGAGCAGTTACAAGAGTTGCTTGATAAGGGTTTCATCAGACCCAGTGTATCATCTTGGGGAGCTCCAGTATTGTTTGTGAAGAAAAAAGATGGTTCTATGCGTATGTGTATTGATTATCGGCAGTTGAACAAGGTCACCGTGAAGAACATGTATCCTTTGCCTCGCATTGATGATTTATTCGACCAACTACAGGGTTCCAGGGTATTCTCCAATATGGACTTGCGTTCTGGCTATCATCAGTTGAAGATTCAGGAGCCGGATATCCCGAAGATTGCCTTCAGGACCAGATATGGCCACTATGAGTTTCTTGTTATGTCATTTGGGCTGACCAATGCCCCAACATCTTTTATGCATTTGATGCACAGTGTGTTCCGGTCATATCTTGATTCCTTCTTCATTGTGTTTATTGACGACATCTTGGTGTATTCCCGATCACGGGGAGATCATGAGCAACATTTGAGGACTGTGCTTCAAGACTTTGAGGGAGAAGAGATTGTATGCTAAATTCTCTAAATGTGAGTTCTGGCTTGACTCAGTAGCATTCTTAGGCCACATAGTGTCTTAGGATGGGATCAAGGTAGATCCGAAGAAGGTGGAGGCGGTGCAGAGTTGGCCTAGACCGTCATCAGCTACGGAGATCCGCAGTTTCCTTGGTTTGGCTGGGTACTATCGCTGTTTTGTGGAGGGTTTTTCGTCCATTGCAGCACCGATGACCAGGTTGACTCAAAAGGGTGATCCGTTCAGGTGGACTGAGGAGTGTGAGGAGAGCTTTCAGAAGCTCAAGACAACCCTGACTTCAGCTCCAGTGTTGGTATTGCCTACGGGTTCAGGGTCCTATACCATCTATTGTGATGCTTCGAGGATTGGCCTCAGACTGGTGTTGATGCAGAACGGTAGGGTGATTGCCTACGCATCCAGACAATTGAAGGTGCATGAGAATAACTCATGATCTTGAGTTGGCAGCGATTGTTCACGCCCTGAAGATATGACGTCATATTTATACGGTGTTTGCTGTGAGATTTTCCCTGATCACCGAAGTTTGCAGCACATATTCAAGCAGAAGGACCTCAATTTGCGCCAGCGGAGATGGTTGGAGTTGCTAAAGGAATATGACATTACTATATTATACCACCCGGGGAAGGCCAATGTGGTGGCCGACGCCTTGAGTCACCGAACGGAGAGTTTGGGGAGTTTGGAATATCTTCCGGCAGTTGAGAGGCCCTTAGCCTTAGATATTCAGTCCTTAGCCAGTCAGTTCGTGAGGTTGAACCTTTCGGAGCCTTGCCGGGTTTTAGCTTGTGTGGTGGCTCGGTCTTCTCTTTACGACCGCATTCGAGAGCGCCAGTATGATGATCCCCACCTTCTGGTTCTTTAGACAGGGTTCGACGAGGTGACGCCAGGGATATGACTATAGAAGATGACGGTGTGATGAGGATGCAAGGTCGGATCTGTGTGCCCAATGTGGATGGGCTTCGAGAGCTGATTCTTGAGGAGGCCCATAGCTCGCGGTGTTCCATTCATCCGGGAACCGCGAAGATGTACCAGGATCTGAGACAACACTATTGGTGGAGAAGGATGAAAAAGGATATGGTGGAGTTTGTGGCCAAGTGTCTCAACTGTCAGAAAGTCAAATACGAGCATCAGAGACCGGGAGGGTTATTTCAGCAGATTGAGCTTCTAGAGTTGAAGTGGGAGTGGATCACCACGGACTTCGTGGTTGGACTTCCTCGGACTTTGAAGAAGTTCGATGCTATTTGGATGATTGTGGATCGACTGACTAAGTCAGCCCATTTCATTCCGGTGTTGACTACATACTCCTCCAAGAGGTTGGCGGAGATTTATATCAGGGAGATTGCTCATGTCCACGGTATTTCTAGTATCTATCATTTCAGACAGAGGTACACAGTTCACTTCACGATTCTGGAGAGCCGTTCAGTAGGAGCTAGGCACCAGGGTAGAGTTGAGTAGAACCTTTCACCCTCAAAGGACGGGCAGCCCGAGCACACAATTCAGATTCTTGAGGTATGCTTTGTGCCTGTGTGATGGATTTCGGAGGGTCATGGGACCGATACTTTCCACTTGCAGAGTTTGCTTATAATAACAGCTACCAGTCCAACATTTAGATGGCGCAGTATGAGGATTTTGTTGGTAGATGGTGCCGGTCCCTAATGGGATGGTTTGAGCCGGGCGAGGCCCGATTGTTGGGTACAGATTTGGTCCAGGACGCCCTGGACAAGGTGAAGGTGATTCAGGTGAGACTTCGTGTAGCTCAGTCTAGGTAGAAGAGTAATGCGGACCGGAAGGTTCGTGATTTGGCGTTTATGGCTGGTGATCGGGTTTTGATTCAGGTATCGCCCATGCAGGGCGTCATGAGGTTCGAGAAGAAGGGTAAGCTGAGTCTGAGATTTATTAGCCCTTTTGAGGTGTTGCGACGTGTTGGGGTGGTTGCTTATGAGCTAGCCCTGCCTCCCAACCTAGCAGGAGTTCATTCGATATTCCACGTCTCCATGCTCCGGAAGTATCACGGTGACCTGACTCATGTTTTGGATTTCAGTTCAGTCCAGTTGGACCAGGATTTAACATATGTTGAGGAGCCAGTAGCTATATTGGATAGACAGGTCAGAAAGCTCAAGTAAAAGGATATTGCGTCAGTAAAGGTTCAGTGGACGGGTCAGCTAGTCGAGTAGGCGACTTGGGATACCTAGCAGGATATGTGCAATCAGTACCCTCATCTTTTCACAGCTTCAGGTATGTTTCTATACTCATTCGAGGACGAACGATTTTCTTAAGAGGGGGAGAATGTAACGACCCGGTAGGTTATTTTGAGAGTTAGTGCCCCGATCCCCTAATAACTGTTTTTCCCATGTCTATTTTTGATTTTGGGACTTGCTGGAACATTGAGTGGTGAAATTCGGAGAGTTTTTGGACACATAGTCCTTCTATGTGAGTTTAAGCCTTAGAAATTGGACCATAGTTGGAACTGTGGGAAGACGGGTCTGGAATGGGATTCTGCCGACTCTGTTAGCTCTGTTGGGTGATTTCGGAGTTAGGAGCGTGTCCGGAATGTGCTTTTAAGGTCTGTAGTAGATTTAGGCTTGAATTGGCGAAAATTAGAATTTCGGCGATTTCGGCCGATAGGTGGAATTTTGATATCGGGCTAGGAATAGAATTCTGAGAGTGGTTGTAGGTCCGTTGTATCATTTGTTACATGTGTGTAAAAGTTGATTTAGACTAGTTTTGATGTGTTTCGGCATCGGTTGTAGATTTTAGAAATTTCATAAGTTCTTAGGCTTGAGTCCATGTATAATTGGTGTTTGGTGTTATGTGATGTGTTTTGGAGGCTCGACTAAGTTTGGATAAGGTATTAGGACTGGTTGGTAAGTTTGTTTGAGGTCCCGGGGGCCTCGGGATGTTTCGGATGCTCAACGGGTGAATTTAGAACTTGGAAAAACAGCTGAACCATTGCTGGTTCTGGTGTCTCGCACCTGCGATGGACCTTCCGCAGATGCGGACACGCAGGTGCATACGAGGGGCTCGCAGGTGCGGGCTTCACCAAGTCACCCAATCCTCGCAGGTGCGGTTGGTTTTCCACAGGTGCGGAGTTGCAGATGCGGCCAATTGATCGCAGGTGCGGCCCCAGGCCTTTTAGTGGGTTTTCGCACCTGCGATGGATATTCCGCAGGTGCGGTCCAAGGGGGAGCAGGTGCGGGAATCGCTGAGCAGATATATCATATTCGAGGGCTTGAAGTTCATAACTTCTAAAATCATTTGGAGCTCGGGTGTAGGCGATTTGGAGTGAGTTTTGAGGATAAACTTCATAGGTAACAATTACTAACGCTATTCCCTTTGTATATCATTAATCTATGGCCATTTCTTCCATGTAATTAAGGGATTTAGGTGAAAAATCATGCAAATGGGAAGAAGTTTTCCTAATAGAAAATACGAGAATCTAATAGGATTTTGTCGTCGATTTTCGATGATTCTTGTTCGTGTGAGTTCGTGAGTGAATGGGTGTTCTAAATTTATAACTGTCACTCGATTCTGAGACGTGGGACCAGGGGACTTTTTGGGCGATTTTCCTAAATTCGCGTGTTAGCCTCAAACTTATTAGCTATTTTGATTCCTTAAAGTGATATTTACATTATGCAATCGAATTGAATAGATTTGGGCCATTCGGAGTCGGATACTTGTGGAAAGAGCGTGGTTTCGAGTTGAGTAGCGCAGTCGAAGTAAGTGGATTGCCTAGCTCTGTGTTGGGGACTTCCCCTAGGCTGTTTTAATACTGTTTATGTTGATTGGGCGCTGTGTGCGTGAGGTGACGAGTACGTACACATGCCATTATTGCAAAAACTCCATTTTTCCTCCATGACTTAAATCATTTCACTCCTATTTTACTAATTCTTGTATCGACTATGTAGTTTAGATTAGGAAATAGCATGCCTACCTGTTTTACTTGATTTTTCCCTAGTTATTACTATATGTACATGCTTAGGTAGTTTTATCCATATTTTGCCTGTGATTTTTTCTGAACTGTTTTAAATAAAAATTGTATCCTGTAATTGTACTGCATTGCATATTTAAATTGGGATTACAGACGAGATTCCAGGAGCTTTTCCCCTGTACTGCATTGCCTATTTAACTTGGAACTACGGACGAGATTCGGGGAGCTTTCTCCCTGTACTACATAGCATATTTAAATTGGGACTGCAGAAGAGATTCCGGGAGCTTTCCCCTGTACTACATTGCATATTTAAATTGGGACTACGGATGAGATTCCAGGAGCTTTCCCCTTGTACTGCATTGCATACTTATTACTGTGATATATGTTGTGCTGAGCTGAGGGCTCCCTATTATCATTTTCTTTTTGCTCAATCTACTAATTTGTCACAGCTTATTATATCTCTTTATTCACATTTTATACTGTTTTACTATAAAAATCTAGTAGAGCCTTAACCTGACCTCGTCACTACTCGACTGGGGTTAGGCTTGGCACTTACTGGGTAACAATTTGTGGTGTACTCATGCCCTTTCCTGCACATGTTTTTCGTGTGCAGATCAAGGTACCATCACTCAGTTTCGTGGCTAGGGGTCTGAGCAGCAGCTTTTAGGAGACCGAAAGGTAATTCTGTCGCGTCAGCAGAGTCCTTCGAGTCACCTTCAACTCCAGATTTAGATAGATTTCTTTTTTTCATTTAAATTCCCTCTCGTTGTATAGAGCTATTTTGAGACAGAGCTTGTGACTAAAGTGATATTCCGGGTTTGGGAAAAGTTGTATTTTTTTTTGTATGCGCCAAGTGACGATGTTTCATTGTAGACTCACTTATTTCGTCTTTATTTCTATTGCTTTTGTTTAATATGTGTTTCCGCAATTAGGCTTACCTAGTCGTAGAGACTAGGTACCGTCACGGTGCCTTCGGAGGGGAAATCGGGTCGTGACATTTTTAGTAGCCACTATCTATTATCCGGAGACACGAGGTATATCTGCCGGCATTCGTAGATCCTGAGAGTCTTCTCTTAGTTCATAGAAACTGGTTTATATTTTCTCAAAACAGTTATATTATTTCTTTCAGCCCATTATTTGTAGTATTCTTTAGTAGTTCGTGAATTGTGACACCAGACCCTGGGGTAGTCTTAGAGTTATTTCTATAATTAGTTCGTCGCTTGGTTTATTTAGTTGTTTATCATTTTATATTTGGAGCTATTCATTGGAAACCATTAGATTAAGTTTAGTTTAAATTTATTTTATTATGTTTAAATGGATAATCTAAGGAAAATAGCTAATCGGACTCTAACATTGGCTTGCCTAGCAAGTGTGGTGTTAGGCGCCATCACGATCCCTAAGGTTGGGAATTTGGGTCGTGACAGGTATAAGGAGTTTTTTCCAATTTAAGTGACATTAATCGAATTTGGGATTATCATTTTTATTGAGATTCGCCACTTGAAATATTTATGGTGTCCCAAGTCACTGGTTTATTTTAAAATCCCAAATCGAGGAAAATTTGACTTCGTTTAAAGTCTGCGAAACCAGAAAAACTAGGTAAGGAATTCTGTTAACCCGAGAGAAGGTGTTCGGCACTCCCGAGTTCCGTGGTTCTAGCACGGTCGCTTAATTATTCATACTTGGCTTCTTTTTGTCTAATTACTCATTTTAGGACCTATGTTTATTTTTATCTTTTACCGCTATTAATCACTTGATTCGTCTAAAGGATTACCTTAATTCGAGTTATGCGTATGTATACCCTTTTAGTTTGGTGTGTCGAAAATCATGTCATGCGTACGTGTACACAATTCACGAAGTTTGGTTTATTTAAGAAAAATAGTCAAGGCCGTGCGAACGTCTAGCTTGGATTTATTTGAAATCGGGATCACGTCACGCGAACATGTACGCAATCACGATAGTGGTTTAAAATCTGCGCCTAAAAGTATTTCTACGAGTATTTGATTAAGGCCCTTTATTTACTAAGGGTGTTTTACCATGGTCACGTGAACATGTACCTTGGTTTATTTGGTATCACAACTATGTCACGCATGTGTGTCCATAATTGTAATCATTAATTTGATTATGAGTACCTAAAGTCATGCTGATGTCTCTAATCCTACGTCATATATCTAGGTGTAACAGGTTCAATACTAATGTGACTTTGTTTGTATCGAATATGGCGTGTTACCTACAAACTGCTTATGAGGCCCAGATTTTCAGAAATTTGAGGCCTGATAAGGACTGAGTCCAAATGGACTCTGACCCATGATTATATTGTCCATTTTTTG
This sequence comes from Nicotiana paniculata, assembly GCA_005239505.1. Taxonomy (NCBI): domain Eukaryota; kingdom Viridiplantae; phylum Streptophyta; class Magnoliopsida; order Solanales; family Solanaceae; genus Nicotiana; species Nicotiana paniculata. The sequence continues at coordinate 16,211 of ML339663.1, read as the reverse complement.
GACTCTACTACTGAACTAATTAGAAAGAATTTGGCCCTGTTTCAGTTCAATTGGACTCTAACCCAATTCAACATTTAATCATTCAAACACATTTGATTCAAAAAAAGAAAAAGAAGGTTTGGGGCCTAGTAATGAGTCCAAATGACTCTGGCCCAATATACATTTGTGGATAAAAGGAATTCAAAAGAAAAAATTTCGGGCCTGATGATAATGAGTCCAAATGAACTCTAGCCCACTACATGTTTCTGAAGGAATTTTCAAATAAAATTTATAATGACATTTATAACATTTGCCTATATTTTTTTTATCTTTAAAAACATAAATAAAAAGAGTTTTGAATAAATTGAAATTTTTTTTGCCAAATCTTGGACATTCTCCCTACTAATTTGCCTAAGTTTTTATTTTTCGGAATGTAGGTTTTCAAACTTATTTGTATTTCGAAAATCTTAAAGTGTGAAGGCCATTTGATCAACTCATTTGATTTAGTAAAAAAATCAGAATACAATTCCATAAATCCAATTGGTTTTGGGCTTGAAAATGCATTCCGATCACTATTCAATTTACTTGGAAAATCTAATTTTCTTAATGATTTTAAGCTGACAATAATCAACATATTTAATTATTGGAAAGAACAGTATGGTATAGTTTCTAATCTATTAAGGTGATTTAACATACAAAGAAATGCAGTAAAAATTATTACATTTTTGCCGAGAACTAATAATAAGACTGCCTATGGATATTTTGACAGAATTTCTGGAAATGATCTATGTGATACTATTGCATATGAACATACAGATTTTATGAATGTATGACTCTTTAAATAGGTTTCGTAATTTTAAAAACACTTTCAAACTAATAGGATTGCCTAAAACAGTGTAAATGAATTTGTAACATAACTTTCAAGTAAACAATTTCAACTAACATGATTCATACAATATTCAAACTAGTTGCAGATTTATCAACAAATTTCAGTCGTGATTCAGCAAAAGAAAGAAGCTTTACATTTTGTTAAGAAAATACCTTGACAACAGCAAGAACACAAACAGATAAAGAAAATAAGTCTCTGAAATATTGAGTAAGAGCAGCAGCAAGAAAACCCAAGCAGGAAATCAAAATCAGCTTCCAAATGAAAACCTAGAAATTCAGAAGACAATGTGAAAAAACAGTAGGAGTTCTTTGCTACTAGTGAAAGAAAGAGACATCAGTTTTCTATTTCAGGTTTATTAAAATATTTCTGTTTTCAAGTGTGTAAAAAAAATTGCTTAGGATCTCTGTGAAATCTGAGAATGTGAGAAATTCTGTGTATCTAAATCTCAGAACCTCCCCTTAGAATGAAAAGAATGAATGTATTTATAGAATGATGAGGTGAAAAGGGATGAGAATTAAGGCCCATAGAATCTATCAGAATTCCCTATAAATTAGGGAAAATGGCATCTTCTGTACAGAAATGGACAGCTGTGCAGAATCTGGAACCTTCCTTATTTCAGAAAATGGACAAGTGTCCTATTTCCGGATATTTTTGGATCTTATCCTTTTTCCTACTCAGCATTGGGACAACTGTCCCTTATTCTAGAAAGTTCCAGCACTTTCTAAAATGATTTTTAGAATTATGTTTCCAAAATTGACCCTTAAAGGTCTTGGAATTACCTCAAAATCAGATTGGTTTTGGGCCTAAGTCAAGTAACTTTTAGCCTGAAGAGCCTAGCTCTTAAGCTTTCAAAGCAATGTGCCTGTCTATTTAGCCAGGCCCAATAAAAATAAAATAGTAAAGATATGGGCCTATCTATTTAGCTAGGCCCAATAATAATAAAAACAACAAAGTTATGGGCCTGTCTATTTATCCAGGTCCAAACCATTAACAACAATATAATAAACAAAAATGANATATATATATATATATATATATATATATATATATATATATATATATATATATTATTTACTTTTATCTTTATTAATCTATTTAAATAATTGATTATCAAATGAAATAACAAAATACATAATAATATCAGACTAAACGAATATAATTATCCTAACTTTATATACATTTTTAATTAAGTCCGATATTAATTAATTAAATCCGATTTTAACCAAATAACGGAATAAATAACAAAAATTACATAATCCGAATAATAAATAAAAAAATGCGGGCAGAATAAAAAAGAAATGCAATAACAGAAATAAATAAAAAAATATATACGGACAGAAAATATGAAAAATAAAAAATACGGGCAGAAAAAAAAAAGCGGGAAACAATAAATGTGGGAAATAATAACGGAAATGAAATAAATGCGAAAATAACATACAAATAAAGAAATTAAAGGATCTAACCGTGAAAAAACCCTCATGCCAAAACTCCCGTCTAGGACCTAAGATCCTTGATGGGAGGTTGGCACGAGATTTTTTAACGGTTAGGAAAAATGGTAGATCTATAGTTTTAGCCTTTATAGATCTAAGATCTATGGATTTTGGTGGGGTTCTTGGAGATTTGGTTGGTAGGATGAGGTTTAGGAGGATGAAAAGAGTGTATGGTGTTAATTTGGGGTTTTATGGAGGTTGGCCGCCGCTGGTGGAGAATTCCGGCAGGCGCCGCCGCTTTGGGGAGGGGGTGGCGGCGGAAGTGAGAGGAGAGGGAAGGGGAGCGCCTAGGTTTAAGGTTTGGGGAGAGAGATGTGAGAGAATGAAGAGTGTGGAAATGAGGGGGCGGGGTGAAGGTTTTATGATATTTTTATATTAAAAGAGGGGGGAGGGGGGGTTCCGGACCGTTGGATCTGCTAGAGATCAATGATCAAGATTGAGTGGGGGAGATGGGTATGGATCAGATTTTTTTAAGGGTTGGGCTTGGATTTTTGGGATACTTTTGGGGTTGGGCTTGGTGTTTAAGACTTAGCCCAATCCGATTTTCTTTTAAGCTAATTAGTCTCTTTTAAATCTAAATAATTTTGATTAAACTCTAAATTGAATACTAAATTATCTCAAATTTTAAAATTACACTAATCATCTATTCATATTATGTATACGATTAGCCAATCTTAAATTTAAAGAAAAATTACTTAATTTATTACTAAAATTAAAAAGTAATGCTAAGAACAACTAACTTTTGAGATTTTCTTTTAATGAAGTAATTAATTATGTGATTAGGCATTAAATTAAATTAAGATCCTAATAATGCAAGGTGATGAAGGTTTAAATATTTTCATAACTTAAAAAAAATGAAAAAATGCGACCAAAATTCAAATAATTCTAAATAAATACCAAAAAATACTGAAAAATAAGACTAATTTATTCAATAATGTTATAGGAGTATTTTAGTAAGTTAAAAATTACATGCTCACAACTGCCCCTCTTTGCTCGGAAACATGAAAAGTTTTTGGGCAAAGACAAAATGAGCAGTTATGAACAACTTTTACTCGTTTGGATACTCCGTGGGAAGCACTTTGGAAAAGCTTGACCGAACCTTGCTTCAAAGGTTGCCACATATCCTTGGCTATAAAGAAATCAAGTCAGTGTAGTGTGGGAGTTTTTGGTAGTTGGGACTATCGCTGCTGTTGTTTACTGTTGCTGAGCTCCTTATTACACCAAAGTAACAAAACGAAAAAGACTAACTAAGATTATCAGCTACGAGTTACAAGATTGCTATCTGTAAATTTTCTGAAGCTTGGTCTTGAGTCTTGGCTAGTTCTTTAGGCCGACTCTGATCTGGATCTTAATTCTTGTTACCCACAGGTGCTGGTTCAATCTTCTCGTCTTTCGGATCAAGATGGGACATACAGAACTGATGACTTCAATCTCGTCTTGAGCAGTCCACACCGTCTCCACTTCTGTCCTTCGGGGTCAACATTCTCTTTTCTTCTTTTATTCTGGATTGAACTTCTTCTTTTGGTCGTCTTGAACCCAGTGTCTTAAGGTATAATCTGCTCAAAATCAAAACAAACGAACGAAATTTTCTGCCCCAGTTTTTCACTAAGAAAAATTTCGTGAGTTATTATAAAAAAATTCTATACTACTTCATTATTGAAAGAGATGAAAGAGCGGGAGTGGTGTACCCGGAGTAAAAGTAGACTAGGGAGTGGATACCCTATGCCTAAAAGTAAAATAACTATGGATTAGAGACCCTATGTTGGGAAAACCACCAGGTTATGTTGGTATCAGCTAGCGAGTGAGATCCTAAGTTGAAAAAATCATCGGGTTATGCTGGCATCAACTAAGGAGTGGGATCCTAAGTTGGAAAAATCATCGGGTTATGCCGGCATCAACTAGGGAATGTGATCCTAAGTTGGAAAAATTATCGGGTTATGCCAGCATCAACTAAGGAGTGGGATCCTAAGTTGGAAAATCATCGGGTTATGCCGGTATCAACTAGGGAATGGGATCCTAAGTTGGAAAAGTCATCGGGTTATGTCGGCATCAACTAGGGAGTGAGACCCTATGTTGGAAAAGTCATCGAGTTATGCCGGCATCAACTAGGGAATAGGATCCTAAGTTGGAAAAATCATCGGGTTATGCCGGCATCATCTAAGGAGTGGGATCCTAAGTTGGAAAAATCATCGGTTTATGCCGGCATCAACTAAGGAATGGGACCATATGTTGGAAAAATCATCGGGTTATGCCGGCATCAACTAGGGAATGGGCCTAAGTTGAAAAAATCATCGGGTTATGCCGGCATCAACTAAGGAGTGGGATCCTAAGTTGGAAAAATCATCGGGTTATGCCGGCATCAACTAAGGAGTGGGATCCTAAGTTGGAAAAATCATCGGGTTATGCCGGCATCAACTAGTGAATGAGATCCTAAGTTGGAAAAATCATTAGGTTATGCCGGCATAAACTAAGGAGTGAGATCCTAAGTTGGAAAAATCATTGGGTTATGCCGACATCAACTAAGGAGTGGGATCCTAAGTTGGAAAAATCATCGGGTTATGCCGGCATCAACTAGCGAATGAGATCCTAAGTTGGAAAAATCATCGGGTTATGCCGGCATCAACTAGGGAATGGGACCCTATGTTGGAAAATCATCGGGTTATGCCGGCATCAACTAAGGAGTGAGATCCTAAGTTGGAAAAATCATCGGGTTATGCCGGCATCAACTAAGGAGTGGGATCCTAAGTTTGAAAAGGTGTAGCTAGGGACTGGAGGCCCTATACTACTTTGGGTTTGAATTGTTTCGACATCATTTCTTCTTCTTATTTTTAATTATTTTTAGAGAATGAGTAATTACGGGAAAAATTTTTAGAGGAAACTTTCCTTTTTGGAGTTGTTGCTGCAAAGCCGCTTCTAGCCCTTGCGCAGTTTCTTTTTGGTTGCACCTGCTTTTTGCGAGGTTGCTTTCGGGTTACACCTATTCGCTTCAAACAAAGAACAATTAGCAGTTTGAAACGGTGGTTGGTTTTGTGGCCTTGATTATTTCAACTGCTTGATCTCGGCCCGTCTTTTGACGAAGATATCAACTGCTGCTTTCTGGGGTTTGATTTTATTTTTAACCCTGGAGACCTTGGCTTTTCTGATTTGCCATGGCGATGGGTCACGTGGGACCCAACCTTTGACTTTATTTTGTCTTTGTAGGTTTTTCACTTTTGACTTGTTTTTCCTTTTCTTTTGTTTTCCTTTTGGACCTTCGGAGCAATGGGGAAATTTTGGCTCCTCCACTTTGCTGTAACGGCTAATCGTGTTGGACTTAACCTTTTCTAACTTTATTTGGCCTTCCATTTTAGCTTTTTCTCCCAATTCAAAGCATTCAGGGATCTTCGTTTTTCGACCTTGCCGAGGTGGTTAGCTACATGGAATTCAACCTTTTCAACTTCATTTGTCTTCATGGGCACTTTAATTTGATTTTCTCCTCCTGAGAGTTTTGAGTTCGAAGCATCGGCCCCTATGGCCAGTCGAGATTGACTTGATCCCCCTGTCTGGGATCCTTTTGCATATTAGACCGTGTCAAATGAGAGCCCTGTAAATCAGTTTTGCCATCCTTTATTTGTCTTGCTTTAGGAACAGAGTTAGACCGAAAGGGATTGAAAGAAAATAAACAAAGGAACGGAAAAAAATGAATTTAGACAAGAAATATCCCTTTCGGGGGAAGGAAAGAAGGACTTATCTGGAGTGTATGCAGCCTATAATGAACATGCCATGCCTCTTGGACTGGGTGCCCGATCTGTGCAAGCCATCTAACTCTCTGAAATTCATCACAACTATTTCCTCGAGATTGAGAAACCTTGCCCTGTACCGTGTCCATGTAAGTGACCCATTATCCTTTTCCGGTCAATGGTTCCCTTTGCGGGTTTGCACCGACTAACCTCTCTAATTTCTCCTCACCATCGCCTTGTAGTGCTCTTTGCGAGTTTTCACTAACAAAACTCTCTCATTTTCAACTTCTCTGCTTACCGTCGCCTCATGGTGCCCGTGTGGGTTTTCACCGAAATGACTCTCTCATTTTATTTCTCTCACTTGTTTGCATCAGATCCAAGTAACTGTAACCTCCAATTTGGACATCTTTACCGATTGATCGGAAGGACTTGAATAGGATTTTGGGTAACATAATCTGGATTGAATTACAACTTTGGAACCTTTCAAACGAAATCATTGCTGAAGTATTATAAAATCTTCCCCAATTTAAAATTTTGGGCAAATGTGGAATTTTATTTTGGTGTGACTGAACCCCAGGGAGAGGCTGCCTATGTATTTCGGAATCAAGTCGAACGTAGTTCAGGAGAACTTTGTTTTTTTTATTGTGATTTTTCTTTTGATTTTGAAGATTTTTTTTTGATGATTTTGGTTCCAAGGAGGGTGATGAAAGAAGAATAGATGGGTCAAAAGGGTTTACAAAATTTGATAATGTTTGGGGTAGCGAGAATGAAAGCCTTCGTCATTTCAATCGGAGAGTGTCAAAACCGCGAAAAGGTCAAACGTAATACCTTTTGACTGCATCTGCATTGACAGCTGTTTCAGGGTCTTTTCCTTCAATGTATCCTAAGTATAATGCCCCTTTTGGTAGCAATTTCCTTATAATGTATGGACCTTTCCAATTTGGGGCGAATTTTCCTTTCGCCTCTTCATGATGCGGGAGGATATGTCTTAGGACGAGTTGCCCCACTTCGAAATTCCTAGGCCATACTTTCTTGTTATAGGTGCGGGCTATTCTTGTTGGTACAACTTCCCGTGGCAAACTGCGACCATCCTTTTCTCATCAATCATGGTTAATTGTTCCAGTCGGGTTTTGACCCATTAATCATCCTCAATTTCAGCTTCAACAATGATCCGAAGAGAGGGAATTTCAAATTTTACAGGTATTACGGCTTCAGTTCCATAAACCAATAAATAAGGAGTGGCCCCGACTGATGTGCGCACGGTCGTGCGATATCCCAATAATGTGAAAGGCAACTTCTCGTGCCATTTCCTAGAACTTTGAATCATTTTTCTGAGGATTTTCTTGATGTTTTTATTTTCTTCTTCAACGGCGCCATTGGCTTTGGGTCGGTAAAAGGTGGAATTACGGTGTGTGATTTTAAACTGTTCACACACCTCCCTCATCAAATGACTGTTTAGATTTGCAGCGTTGTCAGTAATGATAGTTCTTGCGATACTAAAATGACAGATAATGTTGGAATGCACGAATTCCACCACTTCTTTCTTAGTGACGGCTTTGAAAGTGACTGACCCATTTTGTGAAATAGCGATGTCAACCAAGATAAATCTGTGTCCGTTTGAAGCTTTTGGCTCGATTGGCCCAATGATATCCGTTCCCCAAGCAACGAACGACCAAGGTGCTGACATAGGATGCAACTCTGAGGGTGGTGCATGAATTAGGTCGCCGTGTATCTGACCCTAATGGAATTTTCGGACAAAACTGAAACAATCCTTTTCCATGGTCATCCAGTAGTATCCTGCCCGCATGATTTTCTTTGCAATGACGTATCCGTTCATACGAGGACCACATACTCCTGAATGCACTTAGTTTATAATCTTTTTAGCTTATTTGGCATCCACACACCTTAACAGGTTCAAATTTGGAGTTCTTTTATACAACACTTCTCCGCTTAAGAAGAAACTTCTGGAGAGCCTTCTAATGGTTCTCTTTTGGTCTCCACCGGCCTGCTCCGGGTACTCTTTTGTTTTCAAGAACCTTTTAATATCATGATACCATGGTTGGACATCGGGTGCTATTTTAACCGTGTTAAAATAACCATGCCTTTCTCAGATTTGAATCTTCAACGGGTCAATATGAACATTGCCCGGATATGGCACCATTGCAGGTAAGGTAGCTAATGCATCAGCTAACTCATTGTGGAATCGAGGAATATGCTTGAATTCAACGGATTTGAATCGCTTGCTGAGATCTTCCACATATTGTCTATATGGAAGAAGCTTGATATCTCGAGTTTCCCATTCACGTTGTGCTTGTTTAATCATCAAGTCATAGTCCCCCATGATTAATAATTCTTCTACATCCATATCAATTGCCATGTTCATGCCCATTATGCAAGCTTCGTGTTCAGCAGTGTTGTTTGTACAGAAGAACCAAAGATGGGTTGTGGCTGGATAGTGCTGTCCTATGGGCGAAATCAAGATTGCCCAATCCCAACACCCTTTGCATTTACCGCTCCATCAAAGAACATTTTCCAAGTGTTGGTGTCTTCTGGAATTACTTCAACTGAATTTACTTCCTCATCGGGGAAATAAGTGCTTAAAGGTTGGTATGCATCATCAACCGGGTTTTCAGCCAAATGATCGGCCAAAGCTTGGGCTTTCATGGCCGTGTGGGTGGCATAGACAATGTCGAACTCCGTGAGTAGGATTTGCCACTTTTCTAGACTTCCTGTGGGCATCGGTTTTTGGAATATGTACTTTAGAGGGTACAATCGAGTTATAAGATATGTGGTATAAGCTAGAAAATAATGTCTGAGCTTTTGAGCGACCCAAGTTAAGGCACAACAAGTTCTCTCCAGCAGAGTGTATTTGGCTTCATACCCAGTAAATTTCTTGCTCAGATAATAGATGTCTTGCTCCTTCTTCCCGGTTGCATCATGTTGCCTGAGGACACAACCAAAAGAGTTCTCCAAGATGGTTAGGTACAAGAAAAAAGGTCTCCCAGGCTCAGGTGGGACCAACACTGGAGGTTTTGACAAATATTCTTTGATTTTGTCAAAAGCTTCTTGGCATTCGTTTGTTCATTTAATCGCCGCATCTTTCTTTAGTAGCTTAAATATGGGCTCACAGGTGTTTGTAAGCTGTGCAATGAACCGGCTAATGTAGTTTAATCTTCCCAGTAAGCTCATGATTTCTTTCTTGGTTTTCAGAGGTGGCAGATCTCGGATAGATTTTATCTTTATTGGATCTAAATCAATTCCCCTTCGGCTGGGTATAAACCTCAAGAGCTTCCCAGGTGGGACCCCAAATGCACATTTAGCAGGGTTCAATTTCAAGTCATATTTGTGCAGCCGCTCAAAGAATTTTCTCAAAGCTTGGACATGGCCTTCTTGGGTCCTAGACTTAATAATTACATCATCAACATACACCTCGATTTCTTGGTGCATTATGTCATGGAAGATGGCAGTCATAGCTCTTATGTAAGTTGCCCCGGCGTTTTTCAAACCGAATGGAATGACCCTGTAACAATAGGTTCCCCATGGTGTGGTGAAAGCTGTCTTTTCAGCATCTTCTTCATCCATCAGGACTTTATGACACCCATCATAACAATCCACAAAAGACTGTACCTCATGTTTGGCACAATTGTCGACAAGGATGTGGATGTTTGGTAACGGGAAGTTGTCCTTGGGACTCGCTTTGTTCAAATCCCTGTAATAAACATATACTCAGATCTTCCCGTCCTTTTTTGGTACTGGGACTACGTTGGCTAGCCATGTAGTGTATCTGACTACTCGTATTGCACCGACTTTTAATTGTTTGGTAACCTCTTCTTTAATTTTGTCGCTGATGTCTGTTTTGGATTTTCTTTGCTTTTGTTGGACAGGAGGATAATCGGGATGAGTTGGCAATTTGTGTACCACTAAATCGACACCTAGTCCTGACATATCATCGTAAGACCATGCAAACACATCTTTAAATTCGAACAAGAGTTGGATCAATGCATCTCAAATTTTTCCTTCTGTGTGAATTCTTATCATGGTCTCCCTGACCTCTTCCGAATTGCCCAAATTGATTGGCTCGGTTTCATTTAGGTTTATCTTAGTCTTGTTCTAGAATTGTTTTAGTTCTCGATTTATTTCTCTAAAAGCCTCATCTTCATCATATTCGAGCTCTTGATTCATTATTTCACAATTACATGGCATTTTAGGATCTATGCATGAAGTCCGCAAGCATGTTATGTTATTTAAAGACGCATTATTAGGACTGAAAAATAAGAAAAATAACCAAATAAAAAAGAATAACACAAGAATATCCATAGACGATGAAATATTGATTTCATTTCATATAATTTGAAGATAACAGGGTTTTACATCAGAATTTAAAAGACAATAAAATTAAAAACACTCGAGTTACACCCTGAAATAACTCGGAGTGTAGAAAGGATGGCAAAACATGAACTACCGAGATTCCCGCCTGACTGGGAAGGGAGTAGCTTTCCAATTTTGCAATTTGGCATTTGGTCCCATGTATTGCACCTCAGCGGTGCTCGAGCCTTCACCCGGCCGAACCATGTGGACTTCATAGAGTATTTGCCTCATTGCTTCACAGATATCCTCAATTTCCTCGGCCGTAAAGGCCTCTTCTTCCTCTTCTATGTACTTTGGCTTAACAAATGATTTGGCGAGGTGCGGAATTGGCTGAGGCAAAACCCACCCATCTCTCTTACGTTTATAAGCCCGTTCTTCATCGGCGTTGGTAGCTTGAAAACCTATGCCAAAGAATTTCTTGTTGCCAGGAAAAGTAACGGGTTCTGTGATGCCCTGCAAAGATGCCCCAAGCCCTTTCCCGGTCTTGTATCCATGTTTGATCATTTCGCCAACGACCATGATTGATGCGCTCAACAAACAGGGTTGAGGGCTTGGAGTTCCTTCCTCGCACTGATCAGCAAGCACAATTTCAAAAGCCTGGTAAACAATGTGTTCACTTCCCTCTCTTGCCTCAAGACAGGGGACCGATGGGTCCCTGTATATTGACTGTTCATCTTCTCTATGGACAACTATCTCTTGGTTCCCATATTCGAACTTGACCATTTGATGGAGAGTAGAGGGTACGGCTCCCACAACATGGATCTAGGGCCTTTCTAGGAAGTGTCCATGTCTAGAACTTGGAACATGATTTCGAAATCCACTGGGCCAATGGTTAGGATTAAATCAATTTTCCTATAGTATCCCTTATGACACCGTCGAAATCCCGGACACAAACATTATTCGGCCTGATCCTTTCAGTCCCAATTTCCATTCTTTGCAATGTTGACAGAGGGAAAATATCTACCTGGACCCGCCGTCCAACATGACCCTTTTCACATAATACCCCTCACACTTGACTATTAAGTGCAAGGCCTTGTTATGGGAAGCTCCTTCGGAGGTAAGTCATTTCGGCTAAAAGAGATTCTGTTGACTTCGAAGAACTGCCCTGCCATTCTTTCCAGTTGTTCAACCGTAGTCTCGATTGGCACATACGCCTCATTTAGCGTCTTTAGAAGTACCTTTTGGTGCTCGCTTGAGCTCAACAACAGAGACAAGAGTGAAACCTGGGAAGGAGTCTTTCTAAGTTCATCAATCACAGCATACTCCGATGTTTTTATTTTTCGGAAGAATTCCTCGGCTTCTTCGGCAGTAACTGGCTGTTTGAGGGGAAAACGTTTCTGTTTGGTTTTGTTCAACTCTTCTGGGTCATGATTCTTTCCAGATGGGTTTGTTTCATTCACTTCCCTCTGACTTCCTTCCCTTTATAGGTTCCAGGGGATGGCCGTGGTATCTTTTATTGGAATTTGTGGCCTGCGACTAATGATCAGAGGCTCATCCAGCTTTGGTGAGATGACTAGCCCTTTTGCCACATACGTCCCCTTTGGTACATACATTCTTGGCAAATTTGATCTTAACTCCAACCTCTTTAGAGGGCTCAACATGAGCTGCCTATTTCTGGGAGCTCTTGGGACGTAGAGGACGGCTTCTTTGGTTGGTGTTACCTCTCTCTCTACTTCCTTAGCCTTTTCTTCATTTTGGGTGGTAGGCTTTGTTTTCTTTTCATCCCCGACAGGTTTGGCCGCCGTCTTAGGTTTCTTTTCTATACCAGCAATGGAAATAATGGCTTTCAAAGCAGGGTCAAACTCCTTATCTTCACAAATCATCCTGATGATGGGCCCGTTGTTGTGGGATGGTAACGAGTTATTGGTTACATTAGGGACTTCCTCATCCCTCAACACTACCTTCATTTGTTAAATTAAGTTTTCAACTGCTCTTTTGAGAGTCCAGCAATCCTCGATGTCATGCCCTTTTCCCCCAGAATGATAGGCACACCTGGTACCCGGCCTGTATGATGGAGATTCTGGATTCTGTCTGTTTGGAGGCACATGCTGAAACATGCCCATTTGAACCAATTTGGGAAAGAGACTAGAATATGACTCGCTGATGGGTGTGAAGTTAGTTTTTCTGGGTGGTTCACGAGGACGGTTATTATATTGGTAGTTATTCTGAGGAGGACGTGGATTATATGGGTCTTGGTGAAGAGGGTTATTTTTGGGCAGTAGAGCTCTGTTCTGATTGTATTGTCGTTGTGGCCGGGTGTACGGCTGAGCATTCATCACTGCATAGGGATGGGGAGATATAGCATAGGCTACGTCTTGATGAGGATAATAATGGTGGGGGGACCTGGGAGATGGGCTTGAATAATCCTACAACCATCAAGGGATTTTTAAGATTGAAGCCATCATGGATCCCTCTTCTTTATTTTTCCTGCATGCTAAGCATCCTGCCGCTCTGAATGGCTTGGGAGGTGGCTCTTAGAGCTGTTTGACTCAAAATACGACATTTTTTCAAGCCATTTTCTACCATTTCACCAATTTTGATGGCCTCCGCGAATGGTTTGCCCATGGCAGACCTCATATTTGAAAAATAATCGGTCTCTTGGGCCTGCAGGAAAAAACTGACCATTTCAGTTTCATCCATAAGGGGTTTTACCCTGGAAGCCTGTTCACGCCATTTAATGGCATATTCTCGGAAGCTTTCAGAGACTTTCTTTTTAAGGTTGGATAGAGAATTTATGTCCGGATCTATGTCCACATTGTATTGGAACTGTCTCACGAAATCCCGGGCTAGATCATCCCATATGCTCCAACGGGAAATGTCTTGATCTATGTACCATTCAGAGGCAATTCTAGCAAGTCTCTCCCCAAAGTAGGCCATTCATAACTCTTCTTTTCTCCTTGCTCCTCTCAGCTGATTGCAATATCGTTTCAAGCGGGCGATCGAGTCTCCGTGCCCGTCATACTTTTCAAACTTTGGTTTCTTAAAACCCGCAGGCAGGCGCACATGAGGGAACATGCATAGATCAGCATAAGACACACTGTTTTGGCCACTCAGGCCCTGTATATTTTTCAAGCTTTTCTCGAGACTTTTCGTTTTCCGTGTAATCTCCTCTTGTTCGGCATTTCTCAAGATTTTTTCCTGCTCCATAAGAGATTCAGACAGCGGATGCTGAGGATAAGAGTTCGGGGTGATCCGGGCAGTATCCAGTTGGAACTGTTGAGCTTATAAAGTGAAGGCTGACGGCTCAAAGCTTTGCTGAGGCAATGTAGGCTCTGCCATACTGGCAGCTGGTGGTGCAGTGAACACAACAGATGGCATTCCCGAAGATGGTGCATGGGGGCGAACCTCAGAAGGCATTCCGGTAAATTTTGTTGTCATAATGGGGAATCCGAATGGTAAGAACGGATTGGGTGCTAAAATTGGAACATTACTAGTTCCTTCTGTCCTTGGGATCAACTCGGGAAATCCAGGGATAGAACTAGGTGGCTCCCTGCCATTAGACCAAGCATCCTGCATCTCTAACATGCGGCATCTCAGTCTGCGATTTTCCTGAGTAGTGGTTGATTCCGATTGCGGATAACTGATGCGAGGCTATCCTCGGGTTCGGCAACAGTCAGATAACTTTCAGAGGTCATTGCAATGCTCCCTTTTGATCTTGTGAAATAATGGTGTGGCGCCAGGATACACCGCAAAAACAACCACCTTAAAAATAAGATCCTGAGCTCATGATAGACAGCAAACGGTTTAGTTTGAGATATTAACATTTGGGAATCACACGTTGGGGGATGCAATTCACCTAAAAGCCAAATGTTTTCTAAGATGTTTTGTGACAACTGTGTGTTTCATCCCAGCTTTAATGTTTCACTCTTTTCTTTCTTGATTATTTTCTTTTAGGGTTATGATCGAATCCTATGTGAATTGCCTACGTATCATGATGCTGCATGAATCAGACCATCACGTAGTTCAAGGAATAAATATAGAGTAACAAAGTGCAATTTTCATTTCATTACTAAAGATAACTCTTTTTGTTTTTCATTGCAAGTAATTTAAAGTACTGAAAACCATAAAAAAATAGTACATACTCCAAACAACGACAAGACAAGTTAAACTTCTACAAATCAATAAAATACAGACTCGAAAACTAAAACATCAAAAGTAAAGGAGGGCTTTTATTGGTCTTCTTGGGGCCTGTGGTGCATTGGCTGGTCTTTTTGTAGGCCTGTGTGCAATGTCTCCCTGAAGCCGGTCCAAATCATCCATCACCTGGTGGACAAAAGTCATCATAGAGGCAAAAAACATGGAGGTAGTCATGCTTTCGCATTCGTGACATTTCACCACGACATAGTCGGCTATTTCTTTGATCGTGGTTCTGATGACCCCTTTCTCCTGAAGCAGACGCCCAATTTGTACTGTCCGGGATTCCAAAACATGGGTGTTTGTGTTGTTCTGGTCCTGTAGCTGTTGCACGGTTCCTTCCAATTGGCAGATTCATGCATAACAGTGCTCCCTTTCCGTTTTAAAGTCTTTAGTTTGTTGGACCATTTCATTCCCCATGGCAAACAATTTTTCCTTCAGGATTGCCATTTCTTTGCTATACTTCTACCTCAAATGATGAGCCTATTCTTCTGCTCCCTTGGCTAACTTGGTTTGGGCATCTAGCAGGCCTTTTTCAGCTTTAGTCAAATCAAACGCATACTCATGAACCTTCATCCTTAGGTTGCTGATAATCTTTTCATCCCTTTCACTTCTCATAGGTGTTTCGAAAGCTATTTTCAAACTCCGGAGTTGGGCACGGAGCAGCTCGTTCTCTCGAGTTAACTGTCTTTTTTTGCCTTCAACTACCTGTGCTTGTAACTTATTGTCGAATTCAAAGTTCCTCAATTTTTCTTTCAAAGTGCGGATAGTGGCCTGGTATTCTTTTTCTTTCTCTCCCCAAGATAACCTTTCTTGAATTTTATCATTGAAAGCTTGAACATGAGGCCTTTTGGAAGGCCTTTCCGGCTCGGGTTCTGTCTCTTCATCAATGCCATTTCTCTTTTTAAACCATGCTGCATAACTCGGATCTACTTCGCCTTTGGCAAGATCAGGCACTTTAGTATCTTCTTTCAAATACCGACACCCATTCCAATTTTGTTGAATCAAGGCTTCAGGTAATGGAGCTTCAGGGTGCAATTCAATAACCTGGGTAATCAAGTCTTCATCCTCAGGTACTATTTGATACCGACCCAACTGCCTCAGGACCCTTTCGGGTGCATAGGGTTGGAAACTTTTCAGGCCCATTAACAACAAATGATTTCTTGTAGCCGACATGTGTATAACCTCCCTGACAGGAAGCCATCCCAGAGTCCACTCTATCTGATTTTCCCGTAAAGTTCTCAGATGGTCGATACAAGATTCAACTCCCTCCGGGGAATTGTAATCTTTTACTCTTTCTTCATAGCTTTCGATGAAATTGGTTTTGTTAGGACCATAGCTCATGAATTTCGGGTGATGACGAAGGTGTTCGATTAGCCACTTTTGAAGAATTTCAACCTTCGAAGAATGTTTTCCCCGACTTGCACTGTGTTAAAGCCCGATAAATATCAAACAATATGAGCGGAGCTAGAGTGTGATCCTTTTTCTCAGTCAAAACTTGGGCAATTCTAGCCACACGAACATCAATGGTCCTTTTTACATTTGGAAAGACCATTACACCCAGTAATGCCACATACAAAGTGTATTTTTATCATTAACGCACATAAAATGTAAGGCATATAACGTGTTAAA
>ML339662.1:0-13655 GCA_005239505.1 Nicotiana paniculata | reverse complement strand
CGATCTGCTGGTTCCTTGTGAACGGAGAGGTTAGGTGATGAGGGGATGGAGAAGAACAGGAGAATCTGTTCGTTTCTTCCAGGACATTGGGGCGCAACTACCTTTTTCTGAAAGGGGGAGCTGGGGGGTCTCTAATTAGGTCTAGGTTGTTTTAATAGGTGAGGGGAAACGGGTCGGGCAGGCAGGTCGTGGGTTCTGGACCGGTTTCCTTTTGGGTTGGACGGATTTTGGTAAAGAATTGGGCCTGATTGCTGGCCCGGGTCCAATTTTAACCTTAACAACCTTCTCTTCTTTTTATGCTTTTGCAGAATTAGCCACTTTAGACTCAAATTTAATTTAAATCTATCTCTTGGCTATTCTATGTATTTATTTTATCTAGTTATGGACTAGTGCAACCTACGAATGCAATTTTGATTTTTAGAAGATGTATTTGATAATGTAACTAAATCCTAAAAATGCAGTTTAAACCCAAATGGCACGAAATGAAAAAAAATGAGATAATTTTTTATGATTTTTTCTGTAATTTTAAAGTATTAAACATGTATGAGATACAACTAAATAAAGAAAGTTCCTAAATTTATTAAAAGTTAATTTTTGATTATTTTTTTAGGAGTAATTTCCTTGTAGGGAAAAAATTCGGTGTTCACAAGGATAAGAAAAAGAAGAAAGAATAAAAAAAAGTACTAAATATACATGTGGCAACGCGTGTAGTTCACCACTTGCCAAGAGTTTGGTGTCTAGCTTTAGGATGGATTTTATTCCATTTTAAAAAAAATTAGGGGGGTAATAGGATTCCCACAAAGATAAAGTGTGTAGTTAGAAATCCGAGTATAGATTAGGGGGATACTTATGCATTTTCCCTTTAGTTTTTCGTGTAAACTAAATGGAAGAGATAGAAAGATCATGAAATGAACGTGGGAAAAATTCAAAAATAGCTAGATTTACAACTAGTCATTCAAAAATAGCCACAATTTCAAAAGTAATCAAAATTTAGTCACTTTTCATGTAAAGATAAATCCAAACGAAAATACTTTTCAAATTTCGGAAAATACTCCAGCATAATATACTGGAATTTCAATATAATATACTGGAGTTCCAGCATAAGTATACTGGAACTCCAATATATTATACTGGACTTCTAGCATAATATACTGAACTTCCAGCATAATATACTGGAGTTCCAGTATAATATACCGGTCCAGCTCTTTGTGGCTGAACGAAAATTGAGAAATCAACGACTTGCTCATGAGAAATCACGAAAATTGACCCACTGGGTCCACACCATTTCCTGAAGTAGATGAGGTGTATTCCCATTATGCTAAGCCTGGAAAATCCCATGGCCTTATTCGTGGTCGTGGCCGTGACCGTGGTCATAGCCAAGAAAAAAAAAATTCGGTGTTAATCATCCCCCAAAGAAAAATAATCACCAACAATGAAAAGGGAAAGATGAGAAGCCAAAGGCAAATTAAAAGGCTCAGAAACTGAGTATTGTCGTTGTGGTGGAAAAGGGCATTGGGCAAATATTTGCCCTACACCAAGACATTTGGTTAAGCTTTATCAAGCATCTCTAAAGAATAAAGGCCCTGAAGCTAATTTTGTCTCTGACAATGAATTTGACATCACCCACTTGGATGTGGCAGACATATTTGAGCGCCCTGATGGAGAAATAAATCACTTGGTCGATGATAGATCTGTGGTTAAAGATGATTGAGTAGTTTGATTTTTATTATTACCTATTCATAGTAGCTAGTGAATAAATATCATGTAGTCACAATTCTTTACATGATTAGTAGTAATTGGTATCAGTTAGTATTATGTTATGAATAGAATTATAATTAGAGCGAATGTCTATTTTTCAGAGAGTTTGTTACTTTATGGCTAAGTTATTTTTCCACTATAAATAGAGAGTTCTTTCCCCATTGTAGTTCATCCCAATCAATAATAATTATCTCTCTACTTTTCTCTGCAATACTCTTCTTCTTCTTTTATTGTTTCATAACACATTTTCAGCACGAGACTCTAACGAATTGAGTAGAAGCTTTGGGATTAAGCATAATGATTGTCAATTGTTCCATGAACTTTCTTCATGATTAAATTCTGGATTTAAGATAAGTATTTTACCTTATTTTTCTCTTTTAAATTCTTGAAATTCTATAATTTAATTTTAAATACAAGCAAAACAAAGACAATAAATTTTGATTATAACTCTAATAGAGTTTGCAGGAAATTATAACCATACGAAATGGTAAAATTTCTATGCCTTTCCATGAACAAATTCATGTATGATTTTGGGCAAAGAAGTGGAAACTCGTCACATTGAATTTGCTTCATTCTCATTCCCCTTAAGAGAATGTGATAGCAATATGTGATAATTATGAAAGAAGACAAAATTATTACTATAAAGATATCATTGGATATGGATGTGGCAATAGACGAAATTATAATCGTCATCATTGTGATAAAGAGAATTAGAAGGAATCTCAAAATAATCCTTCAAGTGAAAGTAATATTTGACATCGATTTGACATGAGATTTTGTAAAGCACATATAGATGATTATGGTACATTCATGATTTGAATGTGACAACATCTAATTTATGAATATATAGCATTCTTGAAAGAATATGAACGTGCTAGTGGTAGTGGATATACCACACTAATCTCTAGAAAGAGGTTTGAGATGAACTAAAAATATAGTTTCATTATTATGGCATGAATGGTTATTGGTCACGTACCTATTGTAGACCAAAAATATTTTGGCAATATCATTATTAAAAGACTACAGTAATGCAAGAAACAAATCTTGCATATAATTTGGATCATGACCATAATGGTATAACTTTCTCCTTAAAAGTTTATTCATCATATAGATGTTGATGAATAAGTGGTAGTACAAAATTAATTGAGAACTCTGGAAGAGCCAATTATACTATTTGGAGAAACACAATTGATTACCAATAAGGTATTGTATCGTAGTAAGTCTCAAAGAAACTTATTGAGTTCCTAAAGTATTTGCGAAAGCGGCTGGTTATACCGAGACTATAAATAAAGGAAAGATTTAATATCTTCTATTATTACAACTTGTAGCAGAGTAATATGTATGTGAAAAGCTATCTGCTTTATTCTCCAGTTTGTACTACACAAACAAAAGAATGCCACAATTAGAAGTTTATTGATATAAAAACTCATATCACAATAAACTTGGAGTTTATTGATAATTGCACACATCATGGTATAAACCTGAAATTTATCAATATTGATAATTTATCCAGTTGGCATAATTAAATTTATCCATGTTAATTATGTATGATGTGCACAAATAAAAGAGAATTCACATAGATAAATATTAAAGAACAAGAAGGTTCTTTACGAATTCTCTTATTTTGCTTGTTCTTACGATTATTATACCAACTAAAATTCGGATCGAATCTCTTGAATTCGGGAACTTATCAAAGGTGAATATGGGTCTATTCACCTATCATGTATACCACATTAGATGCATCTATGAGATGGTTACATGTGCGATTATTATTCATTTGCAACCTGGTGTTTGCGAGGTAACTTGCTCAATAATTTAATTTAGAGCATACTTTTCAGATTTTCTATTCAAGAAAGTTCATCTTGATAAGTTGGTTACATCACAATTGGTTTAGCAAAATGTTTCATTGACGGCATCCTCTTAATATCTAAACTATTTCTTATGAGAAAAAAGTTATCGATATTAGTTTGATAGATGTTATACACGAAAATATATTACATTCTCCTCTCACAACTGGTTCAGGGTCAGGAACCAAATAATTCTATCTTGTTATTATTGATGTATGGTGTATATTTTGATTAACACCATAACACACAAAGATGATTTTCCAAGGTTGAGGAAGCAAGTTAGTTTTTCTAAGATGAGGGGGAGATATGATAAACATTTGAGAAAAGGTTACGTGGAATGAATTATCAATTCTCTATTAGCGTGATAATGTGATAGCGAGGATTTTCAAGGTGCAACATATTCATTAAAGTTAATATGGATGATTTTGTTCATAAAATCTATACCGACGTCAACCTTCAAGAAGCTAGTGTACAAGATTGGGATATGAAGGCTCAAGGATGTGATTGATGCTCTCATCAGGGGGAGTTAATGCGCGTTGCACTCTTTTTCTCTTACAACATTTTGTCCCACTGGGTTTTCCTTGCAAGGTTTTTAACGAGGCAACCAAAAGGCATATTATTAAACATGTGTACTCTTTTTCCTTTACTAATTTTCTTTTACCACTGGATTTTATTTTAGCTAAGGTTTTAACGAGGCACATTACTTATTGAGTAGACATTCAAGGAGGAGTGTTATGAATAGAATTGTAATTAGAGTGAATGTCTTCTTTTAGAGAGTTTGTTACTTTATGGCTAAGTTATTTTTCCACTATAAATAGAGGGGTCTTGCCCCATTGTAATTCATCCCAATCAATAAGAATTATCTCTCTATTTTTCTCTTTGCAATACTCTTGTTCTCCGTATATTGTTTTATTTCATATTATTTATTTTATGGGATAGTGTTATTTTGTATTGATTATATATAGTTTTAAAGTGTTAGTTCGC
Organism: Nicotiana paniculata; assembly: GCA_005239505.1. Classification (NCBI taxonomy): domain Eukaryota; kingdom Viridiplantae; phylum Streptophyta; class Magnoliopsida; order Solanales; family Solanaceae; genus Nicotiana; species Nicotiana paniculata. The sequence continues at coordinate 9,066 of ML339662.1, read as the reverse complement.
TTTAAAAAAATGTTTCAGCTAGCTTAGTCTTCTCAAAAAAGACTATCCAAATTGATCAATTTGCTTAATATCCATTTTAAAACAACGTGTGTTAAATCACGTTACATGTAAAACTTACATTATTCATACTTCATTACATAATCTGTTATTATCCCTTGTTACTTTATCCTTACGTGTTCTTACTTCCAAGAAAATACAGTTATGATTTGAGAATGTTTATAATATTTTATACATTTATTATAACAACAAAATGATACTTCAAGTCTCTAGTTTTGTACCAAAAATTAAAGAAAAAAAACGTATGTTTATTCTATATTTCTTTTGTATGTCAAACAATGGGAAGAAAATATGAATATCTCTAAAGTAAACTTAGATCAAAGTTTAATTATAAAAGTATTTGTTTAATTGATTCATGTACGCCACATACAATATTCAAAAAGAAGAAAAATTTCTCTCATTTAAGTATGTGTAAGGCAGATGTTACTACAATTTTTGGTAGTAGTAATTTAATTGAAGGCTCTAGAAGAGCTATTATAACTCTGCCTAGGGGAACAATATTTATCATAGATAATGCAATGTTCTCCTCCAAGTTCAAGAGGAACTTGTTGAGTTTTAAAGATATCCATCGAAATGGATATCATATTGTAATAATAGATGAGAATAATCTTGAATATCTCATCGTTACCAAAAAGGTCTCTGGCCAGAAAATGGTTATTGAGAAGTTTCCATCTTTATCTTTAAGCCTGTATTGGACAAGAATTAATGCAGTTGAGGCACATTCTATCGTAAACCAAAAGATTACTGATTCCAATACTTTTGTACTTTGGCATGATCCATTGGGACATCTGTCACGACCCCAAATCCTAACCGGCCGTGTTGGCGCCTATCGTGGAACTAGCCTATCAGATTACCACCTTTTCGCAATTTCTTTTGAAAATCCTATTCAAGTTTCAAGCATTTCATAAAAATATACGAAAAAATTACTTAATATAATAGGCTAATTTTATACAATACTGCTAACCCTCAAAACCCGGAGCCAACATGTCATGAGCATCTAGAGAAATAATCCAAAATAAACTATTATAATACAAAAACTCCGAATCAAAGCTAAATACAACAGGAAAGGAAAATAGAGATGCTGCGAATGCTGAACAGCTACCTCTATATCCCACGATTCGGCTCCGCTGCGAAATAAAGGCTAATGCTAGATATCTGCACACAGAGGTGCATGGAGTAATGTGAGTACGCTAACTCAGTAGTAATGAGATTATATCAAGCCTAAGTAGCAAGGAAACACACAAAAAATCAATGCCATCAAGTCACAACATACACCGCCTTACTTTCCATTAGTATAACATAGATATACGAAATCATCATGTCTTAAAAATCAACTTCATAAAAAGTCCTTTAAAGAATGCACATTTTTAACAACTTTAAAAAAAAGGATTTGATATGCAAATGAATGTAGTAAAATCATAGTAGCCCCCGGGCAAAAACATGTTTCATAATCAGCCACTCGGGCATGCCACACAATCCCTCAGCACCTCACAATCACTTAGTACCTCACACTCACTCATGCCTCCCAATCACTCGTCACTCGCACTCAGTGCGCTCACTGGGGGTGTGTACAGACTCTGGAGGGGCTCCTTCATCCCAAGCACGAATATCACTCAGCACCTCACCATCACTCTTGGCCCTCGGCCACACTCGGCGGAACCACTCGAAAAGCCCCTCGGGCGAATTAGTAAAGCAGGGTACTCGACCCGAAAACATCATTTTTAATGCTCATGTAGTGTAAATCAGGCTGAGTTTCCAATAAAACAGTATGCACCACGATGCTGAGCAAAATCATCAACAAATAGTGAGGAAAATAGCAGTAAAAATCCCTCAAAAGGTCTAAACAGATCGGCACGAGGCCCCAAACACGGCTTATAGGCCAAATATTTCACAAACCTTTAGAACATAATTTAACATAAGGTTTTGAGTAAATATGCAACTCATTAGTTGCCGCGGAGAGGAACCTAGTCCAATCCAAAAATCAATACGCGCCACATACTCGTCATCCGACATGTGCGCCATTCCAAATTCAGTGAGAAAATATGTAGTCCGGGGTTCCATACTCTCAGGACAAGATTTATGACCATTACTTACCTCTACCAGGCCACAACACTAGTCCGCTATGCTTTTGCCCCTCAAATCGGTTCCCGATTGCTCCGAATCTAGCCAAAACCAGTTAACATTATCAATATATATCAAAGGAACTCAACACAATCAAAATTTATCAAATTATACAAGAATCTCGAAATTCGGCCAAACCCGAGCCCCGGGCCCACGTCTCGGAATTCGATAATTTTTACATCATTAGAAACCTCGTCCTCCCATGATTCTATAAATACCAAAAACACTAAAATTGGACCACAATTTCCCAGTCAAATCCTCAAAAGAAAAATAATTTTTTCATGCACCCTTCTTCCCCAACTTTGGTTCAATTTCCAGAAATTTTATGGTTGCACTTAGAAATTGACATAAAAATGAGTTATGAAGTTGAAACCCTTACCGACAAGTGATTCCCTTGATTTCCCTTCAAATCCCTCTCAAATAGCTCTCAACTCGCATGCAACAATGGAGGAAAATATAAGCCAATTCGCACCTCAGGCCTTTTTAAACATTCTGCCCAGCTAAACTATTTCTTCATCGTGAACTCGTCACTAGGACCGCGTTCGCGAAGCACAAACTGGCTCCCTTTTCTCTTAACCCTACGCGAACGCGTCCACAGCATCGCGAACCCGATGCTTTACCCGACTTGCCTACCGCGAACGCGTACCTATCCACGCGAAAGCATAGACCAATACCCCTAGGGTCCCCAACCCCCCACTCTTCTTCGCAAACGGGTGCCCTTGAAAGCGAACGTGATGACTACTTCACTCAGACCTCCGCGTTCGCGTCCTATTCTTCGTGAACGCGATGAATAAAATCTCAGCTCCCCCAAACTACTCTTCACGAACGCGGCATCCCACCCGCGAACGCGATGAACAAAATCTCAGCTCCCCAAACTACTCTTCACGAACGTAGCATCTCGCCCGCGAACGCGATGAGCAAATCCTCTGCAACAAAAACCAGAAAAATCTGCCAAGTTTAAATCCAAGAGTTGGTCCGTTAACCATCCGAGATCAATCCCGAGCCCCCCGGGGTCCCAACCAAATATACCATCACATCCCATAACATCATTCAAACTTAGTCGAGTCTTCGAAACACCAAAAATAACGCAACAACACCAAAATCGCATCAAATTCTAGCCTATGAACTTTGAAACTTCCAATTTTCGCCAACTATGCCGAAACCAACGAAAACACCTCCGATTGACCTGAAATTTTGCAGACATATCCAAAATGACATTACGAACGTGTTCCAACTTCCGAAATTCCATTTCGACCATAGCCTATTTTCCACTGCCAACCGAAAATTGCCAAAAACTAACTTTCGCCAATTCAAGCATAATTCTACACCGAACATCACAAAAATATTTTGAACATACTCCTAAGTCCCAAGTCACCTAACGAAGCTATCCGAGCCATAAAATCCGCATTCCGAGATCGTTCACCAATAAGTCAACTTTTAGTTGACTTTCTCAACTATTAGGCTATTTTAAAAGGCTAAATGCCTAAATTGTCACCATAACCACTTCGGACCCAAACCAACTGATCCAACACATCAAAAACAGGAAAGAGATATATAACAAATGCAGAAATAGGGGAAACAGGGTAAATCTCACAGAACGACCGGCCAGGTCGTTACATATTCCCCCTCTTAAACAAATATTCTCCCTCGAACGGGTCTAGAAACATACCTGGAGTCTCAAATAAGTGAGGATGTATGTCCCGCATCTGTCACTCGGTCTCCCAGGTGGCATCCTTCACCAGCTGCTCTCTCCACTGAACCTTCACTGAAACTATATCTTTAGATCTCAGCTTCTTGACCTGCCAACCCAAAATATCCATTGGCTCCACCTCATATGACATATCACCCTCGAGTTGAACCGTGCTGAAGTCCAAAACATGGGAAGGGCCACCAACGTACTTCCAGAGCATCGAAACATGGAATACTGGATGAATACTCGATAAACTAGGAGGCATGGAAAGCCTATAAGCCACCTCTCCAACCCTCTGAAGTACCTCAAATGACCCAATGAACCTGGGACTTAGCTTCCCTCTCTTCCCGAATCTCATAACACCCTTCATGGGTGACACCTTCAGCAACACCTTATCCCCAACCATGAAAGACACATCTCGGACCTTCCGGTCCGCATAACTCTTCTGCCTAGACTGCGCCATGCGAAGCCGCTTCTGAATCAACTTTGCCTTACTCAAATCATCCCGAACCAAGTCTGTGCCCAATAGCCTGGCCTCGCCCAGCTCAAACCAACCAATCGGAGACCTACACCTCCTACCATACAAAGCTTCATACGGATCCATCTGAATACTCGACTGATAGTTGTTATTATATGCAAACTCCGCTAGTGGCAGAAATTGATCCCATGAACCACGAAAGTCAATCACACAAGCACGCAACATATCTTCCAAAATCTGAATGGTACGCTCCGACTGCCCGTCGGTCTGAGGATGAAACGCTGTGCTCAACTCAACCTGAGTACCCAACTCTCTCTGCACGGCTCTCCAAAACTGAGATGTGAACTGAGTGCCTCTGTCGAAAATGATAGAAACTGGAACCTCATGCAATCGGACAATCTCCCTGATATAAATCTCAGCTAACCTCTCCGATGAATACGTAGTACCAACAGGAATGAAGTGCGTGGACTTGGTCAGCCGATCCACAAAAACCCATATAGCATCAAACCTCCTCGAAGTCCGTGGGAGTCCAACTACGAAGTCCATGGTGATCCGCTCCCACTTCCACTCTGGAATATCAAACCTCTGAAGCAATCCACCAGGTCTCTGGTGCTCATACTTGACCCGCTGAAGACGCTGAGCCAGAAACTCCACAACATCCTTCTCCATTCTCCTCCACCAATAATGCTGCCTCAAATCCTGATACATCTTCGCGGCACCCGGATCGATGGAATACTACGAACTATGAGCCTCTGCTAGAATCAAATCTCGAAGACCATCTACATTGGGCACGCAAATCCGGCCCTGCATCCTCATGACCCCATCATCACCAATAACCACATCCCTGGCATCACCGCGACGGACCCTGTCCTGAAGAACAAGCAAATGTGGATCATCATACTGGCGTGCTCTAATCTGATCGTAAAGAGAAGACCTGGAGGATACACAAGCCAACACCCGTGGGGGCTCTAATAAATCCAATCTCACCAACTGACCTGCTAAGGCCTGAGCATCAAGGGCTAAAGGTCGCTTCGCTACTGGAAGGTAGGCTAGACTCCCCAAACTCTCTGCTCTGCGACTCAAGGCATCGACCACTACATTGGCCTTCCCCGGATGATATAAGATAGTAAGGTCATAGTCCTTGAGGAGCTCTAACCATATCCTCTTACGCAAATTCAAGTCCTTCTACCTCAGTAGATACTGCAAACTGCGATGATAAATGAAAATCTCACACTGCACCTCATAAAAATAATGTCGCCAAATCTTCAAGGCATGGACAATGGCAGCTAACTCAAGATCGTGCACTGGATAATTCTTCTCGTGCACCTTCAACTGTCTGGACGCGTAGGCAAACACCCTACCGTCCTGCATCAATACCGCCCCCAAGCCAACTCTAGAAGCATCACAATAAACTGTGTAAGAACCCGAACCAGCAGGCAAAACTAGTACTGGAGCTGTAGTCAATGCTGACTTGAGCTTCTGAAAGCTCTCCTCACACTCATCAGACCATCTGAATAGAGCACCCTTCTGGGTCAATCTGGTCAAAGGCGAAGCAATCGAAGAGAATCCCTCCACAAAGCGACGGTAATATCCCGCCAAACCAAGGAAACTCCTAATCTCTGTAGCTGAGGACGGTCTGGGCCAACTCTGCACTGCCTCAATCTTCTTTGGATCAACCTGAATCCCCTCACTAGACACCACGTGCCCCAAGAAAGCTACTGAACCAAGCCAAAACTCAAACTTGGAGAATTTCGCATAAAGCTTCTCCTCCCTCAACCTCTGCAACACAACTCTCAAATGCTGAGCATACTCTTCCTGGCTACGTGAATAAACCAGGATGTCATCAATGAACATAATGACGAAGGAATCAAGATAAGGCTGAAACACGTTGTTCATCATATGCATGAACGCAGCTGGGGCATTGGCCAGCTCAAACGATATAACCAAGAACTCATAATGACCATACCTAGTCCTGAAAGCAGTCTTCGGAATATCAAAATCCCGAATTCTCAACTGGCGCAAGTCCAGGATTTGATTCATAGTAAAATCGAACAATTTAAAATTTTCTTATAAATGAATTAATTTCAGTGTGGGTGATTGAAATAAAAACTACTCCTAGGAGACTAGAAGTCTAGAACTCTAGCGTTTTTGTTCCAAAATGTGAGCAACACAAACACATGTTTTTCTAAATATGTGGCACTAATCCGCTTAACTTGTCATACCATAGAATGGTATCAGATATAAGAACATATTTTCCTTTGACTCATACTTTATATATTTTAGTTGAATATATTTTTCAAATATATATATATATATATTAAGTCTATAAGCGAGAAGTATGTGCAGTGATGATCCGTTAAATCTTGAATTCACCTTTGCATTATTCCTAGTGGCATAAGATAATACCTATGACATAACAGTAATTATCATGGTGGAAAACCTATCTGAACGAATTGAAAAGGTACAAGATAAGAGCAAATGGCGCACTGCTCTTATACTCTTTCTGTTTCAATTTATGTGAACTTATTTAATTGAGCACATAGTTTAAGAAAAAATAAAAAAAATTAGAATTTGTCGTCCTAAACAAATCAAAATGGAATCCAGAGTATTTATGTAGTTATAGAAGCTTCTTATTCAGAGTAGAACGAGTGTTTAAGCTAAATTGTTTTCAAATTTAACAAAAGGTCATTCTTTTTGGAAGAGACCAAAAATAAAATAAGTTCATATAAACTGGAATGAATGGAGTAGCTTGTTTCGCCAAGCTTCTTTTAGGCCAAAAATATTTTTTTTCAAAGTTAAGGTGTGTGATCAAGTTTTTAGAAGGAAAAAGAGTATTTTAGAGTAGAAACAGAAATAATTTTTGAAAAGAAAAAAAAATGCTTCTTCCTAAAAGTACTTTTTAAAAAAGTATACTTAAAAATATTTTTTAAAAACCTAGCTAAATATTAATAGTTGTTCAAAAATATTATTCAAAAGTAATTAGCCAACTATAATTTATTTCTCGCCAAAAATACTTTTAAAAATAAGATGATAATAGATGCTCGGACAAAAAGGCTACAAAAGAGAAGGAAGAACATAGCTAGAATATAATGTATTAAGGAGGTTTGTTAAAAGGCCTAAAGCACATGGAGCCCAGAAAGTGCTCTTTCCCGTGAGAGAGTTCCCTGGGACGGGATGTTCGTCGGTCAGTATGATATGATATTTTGATATTTTGATTTGATATTTTTGATATTTAATTTTTTAAAATACTATATTAATAACGTATTTAATTAAATTCGGTATGATTCAGTTTTTTTCCTTTCGATAACTTCGGTTTATTCGGTTTGAATACTGACTAGTGCATAGAGTTATAGACTGTAATATTCTTAATTAAAGTATTCAAAAATACAAAACTAAAAATATTTGTTGACAAAATTTTTGTCCAAAATCAACAAATATCAACCTAGAGAGAGAGAAAACTGCACATAAAAGAATAAATTTGATGAGTAGAAATGTGTTGTTACTTGCTTAGAGTTAACTGATAAACTTAGAGAATAAAAGAAAGTAAAATTTTAGATTTTATATTTGTATTATAATTAATAATATATGTATTGTGTAATATAATGTATATTTCGGTACGGTATCAGTATTTTATTTTTAAATACCAAATACCAATTTTTTTTAAAAACTTATACTGAATATCAAAATATCGAATATCAAATACCAAAATTTTCGGTTTCTATATAGTAATTCGGTATTTACCAAATTATGCACAACCCTACCTAGGACAGATACTGTGTACGGCAATCTTAAGACGACATAGATAGTCATCCCCTTATTTCTGTTTCTACATTGTTCAGCTATTCATTTTTATCATTGAGCTAGTTTTTCACTTGTAATTGTTAATTATTGAAATTTAAAATCTTTATTCTTAACAGAATTCACTCCTTCTAAATCAAAATTAGTGAAGAAGAAAGAGTGCACAATGGGAGGAAAGAGAAGTGCGTACGTTTTAAATTTGTCTGAGAGTTCTCTAAATATTTTTGTTGGACTTTAAGCATTGGGCTTAAAGACGCATTGGGCTTAAAAATCTAAGATTGTGAATTGGGAAATGGTGGGAAATAAAATAGAGGGAAATGAAAATTTGAATCAAGTGAGCTTTTGTCATAAACTTTATACCACATTGTTGAAAGACAATTACTNTCGTCGCTCGCTCGGCTCGGCTTCGGCTTCGGATTTGTCAAATCGGTCGATAAGATTATTTTTGGACAAAGTTTATTTAATTAATTATTTAATAATTAAATTAAATGTCAGTTAGTTCATTAACGGAATTAATTGAAATCCAAAAATGCTGCCTTTGCTGAACGTCCTTCCTGAACAGACACTTTTTCCTGAACAGACATCATACATATTCCAATAGTTGCCTATAAATTCTGAGGCATGACTTCTTTTTCCACACATTGAAAAATCGAGAATTTCATTTTGAATACTGCATTCTACTTCGCAGTCTCTCTCTCTCAAATTCGTAAGTGTGAAGCTTGCTCCGTTCTTTGAGTTTGTTGGTATCCTGCAGTTTGTATTGCCACTGTTGCAGGAAGGTTATTCCGTTTCATCCTGGGAGGATTTAATCCATTACCTTGGAAACTTGTGGGGGGGTTAAAATTTCTTAAGGACACATAAGGAAATTATGGACTCGGAATATTTCTTATCGTTTATATATTTTCTGTTTCTTCTAACAGTT
>ML339660.1:0-33398 GCA_005239505.1 Nicotiana paniculata | reverse complement strand
GCTCTACTTTCCATACTCCTAGCAAAATCAAAAATCCACACTACAAACATAATACAATTAAAAAAATAAAAACTAAAAGAAAGCAGTAAAGCTGGGTTGCCTCCCAACAAGCGCTTGATTTAACGTCGCAGCACGACATGAATCGTTTTCTGTCTCCACTTAGAACTTATAAATTGGACCCCAAGTTTTGATTCTTCTCTATGATCATGCTCTTAGGGTGATACAAATTGTTGCGAGCCAAAAATTAAATGATACTTTATGAACTTTTTGTGTTTCAACCGAGGAGTGTCATTTTGTCTAGACGGCCTTGAACAATTCAGAATATAGGGCTCATGATAACAACACGATAGGGGTTCAAGAATTACTAAAGAAAAAATAAGAAAAAATAAGAAAAATCAAGAAATATACGGAAGCTAAAAGAAAATAAAGAAACAAAATAGTAGACAGAAATTAAAGATATAATGAATTCAAAAAAGAAAGAGTTTCTTGAATTCAAGAAGTTTATTCTTGAAGTTGAATCCTAACAACAACAGTTAGCTAACGAAGAAATAATCACCTTTGGTTGAGACTTAAAAATAAGAGATAGATTGTAAAATCCAATCCTTTAAAATAACAAGAACAATAATAAGCCTAAACTTATCACCTTTCTTGAATGCCTAGAAGTGATCTAATTCGAAAAGGGCTTAATCTTACCACCTTAAGTTGAGTCTTGAAGGTTGAAAAATAAAATTCAAGAGTAGCCACACAAAAGAGTGCAAGAAAAATCTCACAATTTTTATTGATATTGTCTATAATAATCTAATTCTAAAAATAAAGAATACACCCCTTTATATAGAAAGGGGTCACGAAATTCTACCAAAAAAAATAAGTAAATAAAGTCCTAAACTACTTTGGACAACAAGTCCAACTACCTTAGGAAAAGGAAAATACTAGGAAGCAAAAACCAAGTCATTCTTGGAAAGTAATTCCAAAAATCTTAGTAAAATGAAAACATAATCTTAACTAACTAGGAAAGCAATAAATATAATTCCATAATATATTGAAATAAGTCCCAAACCAATCTTGGATAGAATCTTGAAAATCTTGAAGGAAATTTACAAGCAACTTGGCACCAATTTGCACTCAATATCTAGCACGACTATTGTACCATTCTTGGATATCAACTAAGTCTTTTTTATGCTATAAAACGTGGCTTTATGTAGGTAGGACTTCATGGCTGCAAGTTTGGAAAAATTGTAGGTGCTAAATTGGTCCAACAGTGGCCTAATTTGGACCTTTTTCAGAGGATGTTTCTTGGGATCTAATTCACATCTTCTTGGACATGAATTAGGGCCATAAGTAAATTGATGAAAACTCGAAAATGAGATATTACATCCCACATTTTCGTACGTTAAAGTTTTGTCGTTAGTTAATCAACATAAGTTTGAGAATGAGATTATGTTGAGATTATAAGCATTATGCTATTTTAAACACATGATGAGTTTCGTGAAGGAGAAAGGGTAAGCAAATCAAAGAAAATGAATTTCGTCGAAGTTTGACATTTTGGGATAAAATACGGCCCGAGCTAAAATACTTGATATTTATGGACTAGTACCATACAAGGTACCGCATGGCCATGATAGTAAGGTGTATAAGGTGTGTTAAAAGTGAATAGTATTATAAGTAATTTGAAATAATTCTTAACTGTATGGATAATTAGTTAATTATTGAATTAGTGAGGGATTAATAAGTTGATTAAGGAGAAGGGGTAAAGTTGAAAGTGTAACAACGTGGCAGCAAAAGAATCAAAGAATTATGACTCAAAAGTAACTAAGTTATGTGGTAATTCTTAAAGAAAGTAGTCATTTCCATTTAATAATGGATACACACATAAAACGTGATTCATGAACATTATTAAAAGACATAAGTCACAATTCCATTAGGATATGCATTCAAACATAAATGTTTGTATTTTACAAAATCTAAGTTTCAAACGCAAGTCATATTCAAATGCTAAGTATGGATCTTCAACTTTCCATACAAGATTTCACAGCATCTCCAAGGAATCAAACGAGAATTCTTAGTAATTTAAGCAACGGATTTTTTCCTACTTTGATTTTGTTGTCACGTGTTTTATCGAAGTTAACGTGTTTTAGAGGGATTGTCAAGAGAATCGACTCAGGTATATTAAGGCTATCCCTTCTTTCTTTTTGGCATGATCCAAATTATACAGAAGAAACGAGCAAACGCACAGTTTTCATAAACGACTATATTCATAAAAATACTAGAGAGGCTTATGTTCTTGATTTCCCATGTGTTATATTATTTTATTATCTGTTCATGGGTATAAAAAATATGTAAGTTGGTAAAGTTTATTTCATGATATTAATCAGAGGCATAATGGTCTTATGACGTACCGAGAGATTTTATTAACGTATTTCATATGCATTTCATGCATTTATACATGCACATTGACCCATGACCAGATGACGTTATCTATATATATATATATATATGGGAAAGGTTATGGCGTTATATACGGACCACCATCTGATCAGCTGGTATACATTGATGATTTTGCCCGCAGTGGCTGAGATGATATGATAGGATGCCCTCAGAGGCCTGATGATGATATGAAACATGTACTTATGCACGACATGACATTCATAAGCATATGCATGACTCTATAATTATTTCATGAATTACAGAGTTTTCCAGACTCACAGGTTGAGTCATTTACTCTATATTTCTTCCATGTCTGTTATGTACTTATTTATGTGCCTTACATACTCGATACACTATTCGTACTAACGTCCATGTTGCCTGGGGATGCTGTATTTCATGCCTGCAGGTCCCGATAGACAGGTCGAGATTCCTCCAAGTAGGTAATCAGCTCAGCGAAAGATGTTGGTGCACTCTATTTGCTCCGGAATTGCTTGTTTAGTCAGTATGATTTAGACGTGTATTGTTTGGTATGGCGGGGCTCTATCCTGGCCTTTATGACAATTATGTATTCTTAGAGGCTTGTAAACATATGTCATGTATATGAAAGATTGTATGGCCTTGTCGGTCTATGTTTAGTGTACGGGTGATCGTTTTGGTCGTGTAGGCCAATATGTCAGATGTATAAGCTTATTCCCTCATGCTTTACTCCGGTTCATTTACCTATGATGGAATGATACGAAAGATATGTTATGTTGGTACTGGTTGAGTAAGGTACCGGGTGCACGTCGCGGCCCATCGGTTTGGGTTGTGACAAAAGTGGTATCAGAGCAGTTCTGTCCAACGGAGTATACAAGCCATGTCTAGTAGAGTGTTGTTTATGGGTGTGTCATGCACCACATTTATAAGCAGGAGGTTACATGGCATTTAGGACTGTCACTCTTTCTTCTTACTCTAGATCGTGTAAGAACTCAATTTCCTAAACTCTATCTTATTCATAATACAATGATGCCTACATCCAGAAAGATGATTGATAAGAGATATAGTTGTGGAAGAGTTGAGTCAGAGGAACTCAATTTTTGCATCATGCTTATGATGGATAAATATGAGGTATTCAGCAGATCATGTGTATACTAAGATGTGTAAGCCTCTTGATAAGGAACCTTAAGGCAAGAATATTTATTCATCTTTATGGTGAAAGACAGTGAGAGATTCAGAAGATAAATACAAGTTTTAAGAAGTAAAAGAAGCAAGATGAAGAAGGGTACGAGGTACCCAGTTAATATATATTATCATTATTTACCATTCAGGGAGGGAGATATAAGCATTTTGAGTTACCTTCAACAGTGACAGATGTATGTACAATCGGCCACACCGATCTCAGTTATGCCCTATGGGAGCTAACATACATAGTTTAAGAGAAGGACGAGTTATTAAGATCCGGCTGGGAATAGAGTAACCCAAAATAGTGGATAGATTGGTAGAGTTGGTTGACATTTCTGAAGGATAGTGCAAACGTGGTAATGGATCTCCTTGTGATACACCTCGATGGTGCACCTTAAAATAGTACAGCTAGATATGAGTACTAAAAAGATAAGCACTGGAAGCCTCCCATCCCTGGTAGAAAGAGAATGTTAGGCAATTCGAGGAGCCCATGAATGGTGCAAGAGGGGCTAAAATAAAAAGAATGTTTTGTTTGAGTTTTTAGAATAAAGTGATAGACAGAAATGTTAGCAGGAAAATAAGAAGAGAGTTAATGGAGCAGTATGAGTAAAATGTGGTACATGGATGTCGACGGGAGATCAAAAAAATGATAGTATTACAGAGTCTATAGTCAAATGAAGGGAAAAATGAGAGGTGACAGACCTTGAGACAACAAAATAGTATAGGCCATAAAGTCATGTCCTCACTTCGAAAAATAAGTTCGTGACTCCAACGCAACTACCGGAAGGAAAAGTTAGACCCTAGAATAATAGAAATCAGTATGGGCTGGTGAACAAGATAAACTAAACATGAATTAGGGACTGAGTGACTTGATAATAGTCAGCATCATGAGAATTCATGAGAAACTCAAAGAATGGTCATTCAGGAAGACGTTTCCCTAAAGTAAGCAATATGAGCAAAGTTAAGCTTAATGGATTGTATGTGCCAGTTGCACTAAGTGTCACCATTGCAAGTAAGGGAATTTGTTACCTTGGTACAGAAGGGATCCTCAAGGTGAGTAAGGGTCATTGATGTTGTGAAACGATGCCAAAGATGAAGAGGTAAAACATCTATAGGTAGATCCTCGTGGCTTCAACTCTTAGTACTCCCCTAAAGGGGGGAATATGGAGTGATGTGGCATTAAGTCAGAATTAAGTGGTTCTAGTGACTATGGAATGGTAAAGGAAGAATGCGATAAAAATGAAAAAGGAATGAGATGGCACTTATCCAAATTCTACATATATGCTACGATTCCAGAATATTGTGCAGGCACGACGTAAAGGAGAGGGAGTAAGGGTTCTTGCCCGAGCTGTTATTAATAAATAAGGAGTCAGTGCGAGACGTAAGTTAAGGCAAAGGAAATAACCCAAGAAAGATTACGCGGAATATTGATATGAGAATGGGCCAACGAGTAGTTAGTAATTGATCAGGAAGAGCCTAGTTATAGCTAAACAGGAGGTTACAGACGAGTCAGCAGATCGTGTAAGACAAACAAAGTAAAACCCAATATAGTGAATTTAGCCTCATAATTATGACATCATGATCATTGAGAAACATTTAGATAGGAGTTGGGGTAATTAAAGGTACCATATGAGTGTTGCGGAGATAAAAGAGAGTGCCACTGGGAAATCAGTCAAAATATCAAGTTCAGAAGCAATCCTACAAGCACAAGGGGGTGGAAGTAAGTAACTACGGATAATTATAGGCAAGGAAGGACATCAAAAGGTCCGTCGAGTATACAATATGATAAGCTCACAGCTTTACAAGAGTCTGAGGATCCTCCCTAAATACTACAATGAAAGACTAGTTGAGGAAGTAAGGAAGAAGGCTGATTCAACGTAAGCTCAGTAACCTAAGGAGGAAATGGTTGTATAACAACAGTCTCACCACAAAATTGTATGCACTCCAAAAGAAGTGGCACCTAGCATGGCTAATGAGCTAAAACCAAAAGTAATATTCGAGACCATATGAGTTGCACAAAAATTTTGGCACGCGTGAGAACTCAGATAAGCTAAGTATGCACGCAACAAGGGGCAAAAAGACCCGGAAAAGCAATTGCTTACATTTTTTAATGACCCAGCCGGTCGTTCCGAGAGTTTAGCCCCGTTTCTCCCGTTTCTGCTTCATTTTATGTGGTTCAGCTTCATTTATGTGTGCTGGGTCGGTTGGTTCGTGTTCAAAGTGGTCATGGTGAGAATTGAGGCATTTAGTCTCTCAAGGTAGCCTAATAGTTGAGAAAGTCAACTGAGAGTTGAATTATTGGTGAACAACCTCAGAATGCGTATTTTATGGCTCAGATGGTTTTGTTAGGTGATTTGGGACTTAAGAGTGTGTTCGGAATGGAGTTTTGATGTTCGGTGTAGAATTAGGCTTGAATTCGCGAAAGTTAGCTTTTGGCGATTTCTTGTCTGCAGTAGAAAATAGGCTATCGGGGTCGGAATGGGATTCTGAAAGTTGGAACAGGTCTGTAATGTCATTTTGGATATGTGTGCAAAATTTCAGGTCAATCGGAGGTGTTTTGGTTGGTTTCGGCGTCATTGGCGAAATTTAGAAGTTTCAAAGTTCATAAGTTTGAATTTGATGTAATTTTGGTGTTTTCATGTTGTTTTTGGTGTTTCGAAGACTCGACTAAGTTTGAATAATGCTATGGGGTGTGTTGGTATGTTTGGTTGGGGTCCCGAGTCCCGAGGGGCTCGGGATTGATTTCGGATGATTGGCGGAGTTTTGAACTTGGGAAATTTCAGCAAATGGCTGATGGTGTAAGTTTCTGGTGTTGGCCGCACCTGCGGATGGGTAACCGCAGATGCAACATCGCAGGTGCAAAAGGCCATGTGCATGTGTGAAAGGAGGCTAGGCAAGGGAAATTCGCAGGTGCGAAGAGTTGGCCGCAAGTGCGTAGAAGTGGCCGTAGGTGTGAAAATTGGTTTGTTAGTGGGATTGCGCAGGTGCGCACCTGGGACCGCAGGTGCGATTAAGGGTCCGCAGGTAGCGGAATTGCTGGGCAGAACAGTATAGAAGAGGCCTCTGAGAAATTTTATTCATTTCACCATTGTTGCATGAGGTTGGAGCTCATTTGAAGGCAATTTGAAGAAGGAATTCGTGGGTCTTCAGTGGAGGTAAGTTCCCGGATTATTAAAGTCGTTTCTATGTTATTTTGTTCGGATTAGGCTTGTAATTTGAAGGATTAAAGTAAGAAAAAGTTTGGAAAAAATGGGAGGAAAGATTTGGGAATTTCTTTTGGAAATTTTAGTGGGCAATTGTGGTCCGATTTTGATGTTCTTGGTATGTACGGACTCGTGGGAGGATAAGGGTTCTTTTGATGTAAACTTTATCGGATTCCGAGGCGTGGGCCCGGGGCTCGGGTTTGGCCAAATTTCGAGATTTTTGTATAAATTGATAGTTTTCGATTGGGTTGAGTTCCTTTAGTATATATTAATGATTTTAAACTGGTTTTGGCTAGATTCAGAACAATCGGGAGCTAATTTGAGGGGCAAGAGCATAGCGGACTAGTATTGTGGCCCGGTAGAGGTAAGTAATGGTTATAAATCTTGTCCTGAGGGTATGAAACCCCGGACTTCATATTTCTCACTGATTTTAGAATGGCGCACATGTCGGATGACGAGTATGCGGCGCGCACTGATTTTTGGATTGGACTTGGTCCTCTCCGGGGCAACTATTGAGTTGCGTATTTTACTCTAAATTATATGTTAAATTGTGTTTTAAAGATTATTGAAATATTTGGTCTATAAGCCATGTTTGAGGCCTCGTGCCGACTTGTTTAGACCCCTTGGGGGATTTTTACTGCTGTTTTCCTCACTGTTTATTGATGATTTCACTTAGTCACATTGTGCTTACTATTTTCGAAACTCAGCCTGATTTACACTACTTTGAGATATAAAAATAATGTTTTGGGTCGAGTACCCCGTTTTACTGATACGCCCGAGGGGCTTTTGAGAGGTTCTGACTGAGTGAGGCCTAGGGCCTGATTTGTGAGGATATGATACGCCACGAGGTGGCTTGATATTAGCGCTTGGGCTGAAGGATCCCCTCCGGAGTCTGTACACACCCCCAGTGAGCGCACCGAGTGCCGAGTGTCGAGTGACGAATGATGGGGAGGCATGAGTGACTGTGAGGTATGCCCGAGGGGCTGATTATGAGTGATGGTGCGGTATGCCCGAGGGGCTGATTATGAGTGACTGTGAGGCATGCCCGAGGGGCTGATTATGATATATGTTTTTGCCCGAGGGGCCTTTTATTATTTTATCACTAAACTTCTTGAAAGTTATGTTGAAACTATTGGCAAGTATATTTCCAAATGATTTTCACTGAAATTGGCTTTTAAGCGTGATGATTTAACGTATACATTGTTGGAAAGAAAGGTTGTGCTTATTATGAATTGATGAATTGATTTTATATGTTTCTTGTTGCTCAGACCTGATTTATTTTCATTACTAATGAGTTGGTGTACTCACATTACTCCCTGCACCTTGTGTGCAGATCCAGGTGTTAGGGCAGGGTGAGTTGTCTATCAGTTCCAGAGATTCTCGGAGGTTTGCGAGGTAGCTGCATGCGTCCGCAGTCCTGCTCTCTCTCCTGCTTACTATTATAGAATTTATTTTATTTCGAGTTGTATATTTTATGTAGATGCTCATGACCAGTGACTCTAGGTTTTCGGGGATTGTATTTAATATTCAGTATAGCTTTAACTGTTTTATAAATGTTTAAAGGAAACCTTTATGAGTAATAAGTTTAGTAAAGATGTAAATGGAAGCTTATTATGATTTGAGTGTAGTTTGGGCTAGCCTAGTTCCACGATAGGCGCCATCACGACTGGCTTTGATTTGGGGTCGTGACACATTTGAAGAAAGTTGAAATGGAACGAAAGGAATTATTCGATTAATGATCAGCCGTAAAAGACTCTGGTATGAGTTAAAAGAAGGAATTGGGTTCAGGTCATAGACAAATGATTGAATCATTAAAAAATTATATCATGGTTTTCCATAGCATCCATGAAAGGCTAAAGTAATAACTAAATTCCATGAGCCGCAGATCAGAAGATAGCTTAAGCCTACATAAAGGTTGATCAGAAGGAAGAGGAAACTAAAGAGTTACATCAACCAAGTGAATCATGAGTCTGATTATTGGCCCTAGACAATTATAGAAATCGTATTAAGAATATTGCATAATAACTCTTAATATTAGAGGTACAAGAGAGTACAACAACCATATTCAATAATGACCCCACGATAAAGCCAGTTAGAAGGGTACCAACCTCATAATAAGTCAGTGTGAAGCTCTCACCAGATTGTGTAAGGAGGTGCGAGTATTATAATAGAGCTTCAAGTTGTGGATGTGAATCATACCTATGTGGAAGGTAGGTCATGAAAGATATAGATGATGTGATGTAAGATTTTTAAGTCAAGTAAGGTAAAGGTGAACAACGTACGAGATACTCAAATGCAGAAGATTGTGAATTATCCATACTTCGGACCAAAGGGTAGAAGTACTGGGATTCAGTATCCAAGAAAAATAGTGGCGTCGTTAGTGGAATATTCTCCAACCTATGGGTTCTAGGTATCGAGATCTAAATTAAAAGAGTAAAGAAGAGTTCGAGACAATGTGATGTCTCGCTCGATGTTCCAGAAATAACGTAAGGAAATCTGTGGTGCAAGCAAGTTGAAAGGAGGTTGCGAGTAGTATAAATGGATATGTGTAAGTGGGAAACTAAAGTATGGTAAAGCGACAAGGTTTTAGGAAGTCAGGAATAAGGATAAGAAAGGGCGAGTGAGAAAGTGACGAGAATGGATAGGTCCTCACGATTAAACCCATGAAAACAAGAAGAGATGATGGTTTCTCTAAGTTATACAAAGCTCAGTATAAGCCAGAATGAACTCAAAGGATTCTAAGACTAATGTCATTTAGAAGAAATGGACTGTTGCCCCGGTGGTTAGATGAGGATGTAATTGTGATGGATGAAGAATAATGTTTGGGCATTCGATTGAGTAATGACTTGAAGAGGATTTCACGAATTGTACGAGATTAAAATACCCACGGTTATGAAAGTATAGTATCGCCCCTAGGTAGATCAATCTAATTATTCCAAATGTCCCCAATGAGACGTGAGCCCAAGAGGCAGTGTTACATAAGAGATCAAGTTAGCAGTGGCAGATGATAAATCAATATTAAGGTGAATCAACAATGGATGGACACAAGTCACAAAGTATGAGGTGAGATTAGGTCGTCATTCTTAAGATGAACAAGTAATGTGGAAGCATTAAAGGACTTAGATTTATACATATGGGATAAGTAACGAAAGTAACGAAAGTAACCTAGAGTTCGGCAATAGACCTCAGTAAAGATAAATCAAAGTAAGAGTTATGGTATAGTATGACCTACCTAGATGCAGTAAAGTCATATGAATGGATAAGCGGATCTATGAAATAAGATATAGCAATATCCGTAAGTTCAAAAAAAAAGTATAAGCAAAGAACTTCAAGTATACTTATAGATGCCCAGAGTGACATCTTGTCAAGCTCTGTATATGTTTACAAAGTGAGGCCTGGAGATTGGCTAAAAGCTGGAGGGAAAAGAAGAGAAGAGTCGCATAGGCGCACTTACAAAGTCAGAGTCATACAGGCTGCATGACAGGAGGTAGAAACAGTTACGAGATTGGAAAGGTTTCGACCACAAGTCGTGGTATGAGAAAGAGGACTAAAGGGGGGAATACCCTAGACTTTGGATTTATCAAAGAACAGTTGCCTACATGGCTAGAAGAATATTAAAGTATTTGCAAGAGCTATGGGTTATGAGAATGATAAGCGCATCAGTCAATATTCGAGGACGAATATTCCAAAGGAGGGAATGATGTTACACCTCATGTTTTCGTACGTAAAAATACACCATAAGTAAATTGATGAAAGCTCGAAAATGAGATATTAATCCCGCATTTTCGTACGTTAAAGTTTTGTCATAAGTTAATCAACATAAGTTCGGGAATGAGATTATAAGCATTAACTATTTTAAACACATGATGAGTAAGTTCGTGAAGGAGAAAGGGTAAGCAAATTGAAGAAAAGGAATTTCGTTGAAGTTTGACATTTTGGGATAGAATACGGCCCGAGCTAAAATACCTGATATTTATGGATTAGTACCATACAAGGTACCACATGGCCATGATAGTAAGGTGTATAAGGTATGTTAAAAATGAGTAGTATTATAAGTAATTTGAGATAATTC
Source organism: Nicotiana paniculata (assembly GCA_005239505.1). Classification (NCBI taxonomy): domain Eukaryota; kingdom Viridiplantae; phylum Streptophyta; class Magnoliopsida; order Solanales; family Solanaceae; genus Nicotiana; species Nicotiana paniculata. The sequence goes on along the minus strand of ML339660.1, from coordinate 22,538 downwards.
TTAGTTACGTGGGTAATTGGTTAATTATTGAATTAGTGGGAGATTAATAAGTTGATTAAGGAGAAGGGGTAAAAATTTGGATAAGTTGAAAATATAGTAACGTGGCAGCAAAAGAAACAAAGAATTATGACTCAAAAGTAACTAAGTTATGTGGAAATTCTCAAAGAAAGTGAGTCATTTCCATTTAATAATGGATACACACATAAAATGTGAGTCATGTCCATTATTAAAAGACATAAGTTACAATTCCATTAGGATATGCATTCAAACAATAATGTTTGGATGTTACAAAATCTAAGTTTCAAACGCAAGTCATATAGCAAATTCTAAGTACGAATCTTCACCTGTTCATACAAGATTTCACAGCATCTCCAAGGAATCAAACGAGAATTCTTAGTAATTCAAGCAACAGATTTTTTCCTACTCTGATCTTGTCGTTACGTGTTTTGTCGAAGTTAACGTGTTTTTGAGGGATTGTCAAGAGAATCGACGCAGGTATGTTAAGGCTATCCTTTTTTTCTTTTTAGCATCATCCAAATTATACAGAAGAAACGAGCAAACACACAGTTTTCATAAACGACTATATTCATAGAAATACTAGAGAGGCTTATGTTCTTGATTTCCCATTTGTCATATTATTTTATCATCTATTCATGGGTCTCAAACATACGTAAGTTGGTTGTAACGACCCGACCGGTCGTTTCACGTTATCGGGCCCCGTTCCCCTAACTGAAACTTCTCATAGCGGCTTATTATGATTTATAACTTGTGGGGGCGGTTGGTCCGGGATTTAGAAGTATTTAGAGCAATATTGGAACACTTGGTTCTTTAAGGTTGGCCTTTAAGGCCAAGTTTGACTTCGGTCAATATTTTGGGTAAACGACCTCGGAATCAAGTTTCATCGGTTCTGGTAGCTTCGTATGATGATTTCGGACCTGCGCTTATGTTCGAAATGGGTTTCTGATGACCCGGGAGCGTTTCGGCACCCAATATTGAAATAAGAAGTTCCTTAAGTTCCTATTGTGGTTTGGGACGTGTTTTTGTGTTATCGAGGTCGGAACAGAATTCCGAGACTGGGAATAGTTCTGTTATGTCATTTATGACTTGCTTGTAAAATTTGGTGTCATTCCGAGTAATATAGGTCGGTTCGGCGCGTTGTTAGCGAGGTCAAGAAAACTTAAAGTTCCTAAGTTTGGTTCTAGGGGTTTTGGGGTGTGATTTTGAGTTTTAACGTTGTTTTGGTTGTTCCGAAGGCTCGAGCGAGTCCGTATTATGATTTGGGACTTGTTGGTATATTTGGACAGGGGCTCGGGTGGGCCCAGGTGCCTCCCGGACACCACACGAGGTCAAAAACCAGTTGAAATAGTTGCTGGTGCACCTGCTCTGGTGTTGACCGCAGGTGCGGTTGCCCAGTCGCAGTTGCGGGACCGCTCCTGCGGTCCTAGCCTCGCAGGTGCGGCCCCCAGCGGGCAGGTCATTTCTTGCAGGTGCGGTCTCCACTCCGCAGGTGCGGGCCCAGGCCCCCTCGTTCATTTTCACAGGTGCGAGCCTTTGCTCGCATGTGCGAGACCGCAGGTGCGTTCCTCGAGCCGCAGGTGCGGAAACACTGTCAGACAGTGTGTTTCTTAACTACGAGATTCCTCATTCTTTTCTTCACTCTTTCATCCATTAAACACTTTGAGAGCTTGGGAAGAAGGCTCCACGACCCAACCCCTAGAAGGTAAGTAAATTTCATCTCAAGACTCATTAACGCATGAATTCCTAGTTGAGTTTAATCACCTAATTAGTGAAAAATTAAGAATTGGGTAGTAACCTAGGGCTTTCGATAATTTGAGAATTTACCCGTGAATTATCTATGAAATCAAGTAAAAATCGTATATTAATGATCCTTAGGCTATGGGTGGTGTTTCCTTCGAGAATTTTTGTAATCCGAGCATGCGGGCCCGGGGTTGGATTTTAGAATTTCTTCAAGAATGATGAATTTACTAAAGGAGTAGGAGAATTTCCATACTTTGAGCATAAATTAATGTATTTGTATAACATTTGGCTAGTTTCGAGTCCTCGGGTGTAGAGTTCGGAGTTTCGGGCGTGTTCTTAGTCCGGGGAGTAGATTTTGCACGAGGTGAGTCTCATTTCTAACCTTGTAAGGGGGAACTGTCCCCCTAGGTGATTTAAATGCTATATGTGATAACTGTGGGGGCTACGTACGTACAAAGTGACGAGAGTCTGTACGTAGCGGCTATTATTGTTATGTCCGGGTAGTTAGGCTTACATCATGTTTTATGTTTTCCTTGAAATGAATTATATGCTTAGTGAATTATTGTTACATGCCGTTTGTTTTCCTGAGATCATGTAATTTAAGTACTTTTAAGGAATTTTTCACGAAAAGTAATTGATAAATAATAAATGTGTGGACTGTGTGTGCATGTGATCGCTTCGTAATTTACATTCTGCGAGCGGAGTGTTATTTTTTCCACTCTCATGGTAGCGGGCTGTACGCCACAGCGAGATTGAAAGATATATATATATATATATATTATGGTTCGGGTCGTTCGACCCTCGACAGTGCACAAATATGATCATTATGATGGCTCAGACCGGTTGTCCTTATCCTGTATGCGCATGTTAAATTGTTAAGAATTCTGTTATGGATTTTGAGTGTTCAGATAATTTTTTAAAGGAAAGAAAAGAATAATGAGGTAGAAATTGTATATTTACTTCCAGTATTTATTTGAATTATTGTTCTTTTAATGTTTACTGCTTTTATCATCCTTGTATGTTCGTTACTGATATTATATCTTGCTAATCATTTTGTTGGGCCTTGGTGAGTGTCAAGTCGACCTCTTGTCACTACCTCTTCGAGGTTAGGCGGGATACTCACTGGGTACATATTTGTTTATGTACTCATGATGGACTTCTGTACCTAATTGTACAGGTTCTGAGGCTGGTGCATCTGGTTATCAGACCGGAGCTCGATTCTGATCTTAGTTGGACCCGACTTCATGGTGAGCTGCTTCTCCTGACGATCCTCGGCAGCATCATGGAGTTTTCTTTTGCTTATTTCCCGTCTATTTCTTTCAGACAATGGGATTGTATATTATGTTTTGCATATTCTGTTAGTATGCCCGTAGGACTTGTGACACTAGTTCCTAGCACACACGTAGTTGTTATTTTGGTTTACGGGTCTGTGTATATATATATATATATATATATATATATATATATATATATTGGCTCATTTCTCTTTTGACTGCTTTTGGTAAAAATGGCTTGCCTATCTTTTTCAATTAATGTTTGAACTTTAAAAACTTGGCACGTATTAACCAAGCATGGGAGAAATCCTTAGTAATTTAAGTGTGGGATTGTCTAACCCCGGTGTTGGGCGCCATCACGACCTGAGTTAGTATTTTGGGTCGTGACATTGGTAAAGTTTATTTCATGATATTAATCAGAGGCATAATGGTCTTATGACGTACCGAGAGATTTTATTAACGTATTTCATATAAATTTTATGCATATATGTGCATATTGACCCATAACCAGATGACATTATATACACGTATATATATATGTATATATATGTATATAGGATATGGGAAAGGTTATGGCGTTATATACACACCATCACCTGATCAGCTGGTATACATTGATGATTTTGCCCACAATGGCCGAGATGATATGATGGGATGCCCTCAGAGGCCTGATGATGATATGAAACATGTAACCTATGCACGACATGACATTCATACGCATATGCATGACACTATAATTATTTCATGAATTACAGAGTTATCCAGACTCACAGGTTGAGTCATTTACTCTATATTTCTTCCATGTCTGTTATGTACTTATTATGTGCCTTACATACTCGGTACATTATTCGTACTGACGTCCCTGTTGTCTGGGGACGCTGCGTTTCATGCCCGCAGGTCCCCGATAGACAGGTCGAGAGTCCTCCAAGTAGGTGATCAGCTCAGCGGAAGATGTTGGTGCACTCCATTTGCTCCGGAATTGCTTGTTTGGTCAGTATGATTTAGACGTGTATTGTTTGGTATTGCGGGGCTTTGTCCCCACCTTTATGACAATTATGTATTCTTAGAGGCATAGACAGATGTCATGTATATGAAAGATTGTATGGCCTTTTCGGCCTATGTTTAGTGTACGAGTGATCATTTTGGTCTTATAGGCTAGTATGTTAGATGTATAAGTTTATTCCCTCATGCTTTACTCTTGTTCATTTACCTATGATGGATTGATACAAAAGATACGTTATGTTGGTACTGGTTGAGTAAGGTACCGGGTACCCGCCGCAGCCCATCGGTTTGGGTCGTGACACTCAACACCAATCACACTAGAGTCAACTAAATTTGTATCTTCAACGTCCCTGGTTGGCTCTAGTATTACTTCTTCAACGTCAGGATCCTCAAATTCTAGTTGGTTAGATTGTTGGTGTTCTACTCTGACCTCCTCCATTAGAACCTCAATTTTAGCATCTAATGCATGCTCATCTTGGCTACTATCCACAATATTGGCTTGTTGCGCATTAAATGTTTCAACTAGTTGACTTACTTGTGCCTCCAGGTTGCGAATAGCAGCATCTTGCATTTGTATGTGCAGTTGTTTCTCATTATTTTTTTCCACAAGGCACTTTAGCATATCATCGATCTCATTCAGGTCATCATCCATGGGTTCCTTGTTCCTATTAACTTCACAAGAAAACGACGAACCATCAAAGTAAGGGGTTGGGGGAGGATAAGACATATAAGAACAACCATGAAAATGACCATCTTGACCACCACACATATCACACACATTCCACACATAAGATTGAGTTGGTGCACACAACTCGCTCTCGGAAATATTTTGATAATTTTGCAATGGGTGATTTTCTTCACAATATGCATAAGGAGGATTAAAAATAGAATTACCAACATCAAAACTCTCATAATTCCAAGATGCCATGTTTTTTAAATCAACAAGTAACACAAAATTAAAAAAAATTAAATACAAAAAATAAAAATAAAAAAGTTCAAACTTGCAACCTAAAAATATGTACACCTATAGCTAAATCGTTAGTTCCCCGGCAACGACGCCAAAATTTGATCACGCCCAACTATGATCCTAAAAAGGATAAGCGGTCGCTGTAGATATAATCCGGCCTAAGAGTTCGGAGTCGAATCCCACAGAGAACTAAGGTTTCACCATAATTGTTCAATATCGCTAAGAAGACAAGCTCGAATAAATTTTTAAGTTATAAAAATTAAGATTCTTATATTTAACTAATTAACTAAGTAACTAAAGCAGTAATTTAACAACCAAAGACACTACGGGTTGGAGATTAAATTTAGGAGGTCTAGAGTTATGATTTTCCCAAACGTTGGAATTCTTCCTGCTATGTTCCCTAAAATTCGCTTATGTATTCTCTACTGATCGTGAGCACTTTAGTTGACGTAATTCTCTCTCAAGCAACTACAACAATTTACTAGACATATTCTCTCGAGCTACTCTAGTTGGCTTTATCTAACCGTTCATTATGACCACGTCAAGGCTTTATTATTTCTAAACCTATCTTTAAACCCGCTGTATTGATTTCTCACATACGTTAGGAGTGACGTTGTTCAACAACCACCTAAATATGTATCCTTTATCAAGAAATACATAATAAATAGGCAGAGTCAATCGATGTCCATTCAATCAACTGAAATAAGCACGTAGTTGAACAAATAGACAAATCCAAATATTAAATTATATTAAAACATAACAAGAATTCATCCTCCAAGAGGTTCCATCAAAATCCTAGATAACAAATTAGCTAATCATAATAGTATGCATAACTACAATACTCTAGAATTCATAACCAATAATGGAAATAGGAAGAAGGAAGTGAAAAACTCGTAGAAGAATTTCCCGCCTTGCTCCTATTGTGTTCTTGCCTCCTTAGGTCTAAAGTGTGTCAAAAGTTCCAAAAATAATATTTTTCTATGTATATATACCAAGTAGGGTTGTACCCAAATAATTATACCTTCTCCTACACGAAAAAGAACACTTTTCGCGGACAGAACATGCGCCGCGGATCAACCGCGGATTTGCCCAGTTCACTGCCTGATTTGCGCGATCAGTACGTGGCTGCGCACTTGCCGTGAACTTTTCACCCTGTTCTGTTTGGAATTTGGAAAAACACAAAACATTAAAGTTGTATACATTTGAATTAGTTTTCCAACCATATATTATATATCCCAAATAGAGTTCTGAGAAAAAAGTTATGTATATTTTACTAGACAGTGCGTAATATGCCTACTCGATTCTTCGTTCGTTCTTAACTATCATCCGTTGATATCAGAACATGATCCCGGCTTAATTTCTTGGGATTTTACTTATATTTCAAAGCTCCAAATCACTTGAATTCATTCCATAATATTTACATAGCTCGGAATCACTCCTACAAGGCATAAAACACACAATTAGTGCAGAACACTAGCGATTAAAGCTCAAACTCAATTAAAGTGCAGTAAATTAGAGTGTAATAAGCGACTAAAATATGTAATTATAGCCTATCATCAATTATTAAATAATATTGATTCAATACAAGTTTTATTCTTTATTCCCTATTAATTTTGTTTCGAAATTATGATATGTAGGTGCTGCGATTTAGTTCGTAGTAGAAAATTTTGTGTCTTTTTTTTAGGTGTTACATCTTTCTGCTTGTCGATGTTTGTTTGTCGAATATATAGTTGCATGCATGTTGTTGTTAGTTTTAGATTTCAGGTCTTTTATGTTATATTAATAAGGTGTTCTGTGTTTTTTTGCCTTATTCTTTGCTATTTTTTATTGTTATTTTAGGGTAATGGCAGACAAATATCTGAATTTGAAATTTCATATTGGTATTGAGTGAGGTAGGACCAGTTTATGTTGGGGAGAACATTGAATATGCCTTTAATGTGGATACGGACAAACTGCCTATTCCAGAAATTGTTGATTATGCCAAGGATTTTGGGTTTACCAATGTAGAAAAAATGTATATTGTATCTTCTAAGGGTGGCAGTTTGGTAGAATTGAAAAATGATAGGGATTTGTTGGTACTTACTGAGTTGTTAAGTAATAAGGATACAATAAATATTTATGTATTCCATAAGGGAGATAATGTGGTCTAGAATAGCCATGTGACTAGTGGGATCGTTGAAGAATCTTCCAATAGGGTTGTTGAAGGTTTCAATGCACCTTTAGGTTCCCAAATTGAAATTATTGATTGTAGTGGTCAAATAGAACCTCATGAATAATCAGATGTTGTAGAAAAACTTCCTAGAAACTCCTTAGTAGATGAAGATGATTCTGACATAGAAGATGAAGACTTAGAGGAAGATGACATAGGTAATGTTGCAGATAGTGATAAATCTAGCAGTTCTGATGATGAAGAGCATGATGTTGATTATGGTAGTGATGTGCATGAAGAGTTGAACATAGTTAAAACAGATTTGAAGGCTTATAAGAAGAAAAAAAGAACACTAAAAAAGAAAGTTGTTGCCGAGTGTTTTCTTGGACCAGTTGGGATAGATCCAGGTTTTGACGACATATATAAAGGGAAGAAAAATATTTCTGGTAAGTTAGTTGGTGATGAGCCTTTTTATGACAGTTCATATGCTGATAATTTTGAGAGTGAAAGTGACAATGAGAGTGGTAGTGAATCAGGAAATAGAAGTGGTAACATGAAAGCAAGAAAGGAGAACATAAGAGTAATGTATGATCCAAAATGGGAAAAGGTAGTTTGGCAACTTAACATGATTTTTGAAAATGCATATAAGCTTAGGGAAGCTGTCACCAGGTATGCAATAGAAAGAGATTTTGAGCTCGAGAAGATTACAAATGATAAAAACAGAGTTAGGGTAAAATACAAAACTAGTGGATGCCCTTAGTTGTTGTTTGCAAGCATAGAGCCCAAATGTTGATTTCATTATCAGAACTTATAATCCTCGGCATAGCTGCAACAAGACCAACACAAATTCAATGTGCAATACCAAGTATCTTGCAAAGTATTATAAAAGTAGGATAATTTCACAGCGTACATAAAGGGTTGGGAGATGCAAGATTTGACAAGGGAGGATTTGGGTTTATATGTTGGGAAAATTTTTTGCTTGAAGGCTAGGAAACAAGTATTGAAAGAAGTGATGGGTGATCATGTGAAGGAGTTTGGCAGGATTTATGATTATAGAGATGTGCTCCTTCAATCAAATCCAGGGATTACATGTGTGGTAAAAGTGACAGATTGTGAAGATGGAAAAAATCATTTCACTCCTTCTACATTTGCTTTGCAGTAATGAAAAGGGGATTTATTGAAGGATGCAGAAAATGTGTTGGGTTAGATGGTTGTTTCTTGAAGGGAATATCTAAGGGAAAACTACTTGTTGCTATTGCAAAGGATGGGAACAACCAAATGTTTCTAATAGCATGGGCTGTAGTTGAGACTGAAAGTAAAGATACATGGTGTTGGTTTATAAGGATATTGAAGTCTGATTTGGAGATCAATAATGAAGGAGCATAATTGACAACCATTAGTGATATGCAAAAGATACTATCTTATTTAAACTAACAAGATATTTGTTTTTAAGCTAACATTATCTTTTTTAGACTAACAGTGTCTTATTTTGCAGGGTTTATATTCAGCAGTTCAAGAATATCTTTTTGAATGTGAGCATAGAATGTGTACAAGACATATTCTAGCTAACTGGCAACGTAAATGGAAGGGTATTGAGAGAAGAAATGAATTTTGGAGTTGTGCAATGTCAACTTATGAAGCTAAACTTAAAGCAAACTTGGACAAGCTAAGTAAGCTAGGTCACAAGATCTGTGATGACTTGGTAAACTACAATCCTGAGAAATGGAGCAAAGCAATGTTCAGAACTTCTTCCAAGTGTGATAGTGTGGATAATAATATAGTTGAAAGCTATAATGCTTGGGTTTTGGGTCCTAGGCACAAGACAATTATTAGCATGCTTGAAGAAATTAGGATAAAGGTAATGAATAAGTTCACCATAGTAAGGGCATTTGCAGATATTTGAAATGAAGGATATCACCAATGCCAATGATGGTATTGGTTACAAATATGGAGAAGTCAATGAAGTGTAGAACACAATGGAATGGTGATTTTGTGCACATAGTGTGGCTGCAATTCATCACAAGAGACTTAATCACTTGACTTCATCTCTGAGTGGTACAAGAAGGAGACCTACCTAAAAGCTTATTCTCATCTCATACAGCCAGTACCATGCATGGAGATGTGTCCTGAGTCAACAAATGAAAAGGTTGAACCACCTCCTGTTAGAATAATGCCTGGAAGGCCCACAAAAAAGAAGAAAGGAGGTTGGGGAGATAAAAAGAAGTGGCAGGCTTACAAAGAAAGGAATATTAATGAGTTGCTCAATTTGTAAATCCACAGCTCATAATAGAAGAAGATATCCAAATAAACCTCAAAGCACTTCAGAGGTACTTTCTTTTCACTTCATAACTTCTGTCAATTTACAATGCCTGTTAATTAATCTTCCACCTCTGTTATTTCCTGTTTTTGTTACATTCTGTTAGTTGTTATCAATTGATTATTAATTACTTCTGCTCATTTACTTTGCATTGTATCAGCTGGTTCTGTTAATTTTTATTCTGTCAGTTGTTACTGTTTTTTACTGTTTCTGTTACTTTCTGTTATCTTGCATCTGTCAGTTGTTACTATTTTTGTTTATTTCTGTTGAATGCTAGAAACTAATTGCTAATCATTTGCATTTAGGTTGGTATAACTTCTGTTATATGTTGCTTACTGCTGTTATAGGTTGTTTCTGTTGGTATCACCTGTTTGGGACTGTTATGTATCAGTTAGTTGTATCAGCTATTTGACACTATTAGTAGCTGTTAGTTTGGGACTGTTATGTATCAGTTAGTTGTTAGCTTAAGTTAGCTGTTAGTTTGGGACTGTTAATTCTGATTGGGGATGTTGCGTATTAGTTAGTTCAGCTAGTTGCATCAATTGTTTCTCTTAGTTGGTATTAGATTGTATCAACAACCTTACTTATTAGATTGGTATTAGTTGGTATTAGCTGATTGGGACTGTTTCTATTTATGCAAAAGGGGTGTCTCACTCACAAAAATCAACCTCTAAAAAGAGTTCAAAGGCCGACTCCTAAGCATCTACTAGTAAGAAGAATGCTAAAGCTAGGGATGGTATAGGAAGAAGCAATAGCAACATGGTGCAGAACTCACAAAACTCAGATGTGCAACAATCTCAAGTTTCAGATGTCCAGCATTCTCAGGTTTCAGATGTGCAACAATATCAAGCAAGCAACAGAGATGCTCTTACTACATTTAAGAGGCCAAGAATAGTAGGACATGGAGTATTTGTCAGCAAAAGTGGCTATACATGTGTTGATGTGATTAGCAGTTTGATGTGTTAGTTTTGAGGTTTCAAGTTAAACTCTATTTTTTGATATATATTTTTTTTAACTTAATTTTCAACAAAGGAGGCTTGTTAGTAGGGTAATCGACAGTGGAAGGAACAATGGAGCAGTTGAAAGTTCAACTGTAGTGACTGGTGATCTTGGTTATAAACCAAGTAAAGGCCAGAAATGGAAGGGAAAGCAAGTAATCACAACTAGACAACTTCAACATAGAAGTGCTTTACCACAGTATTTAAGGTCAAAATCACCAAAACCTAATGAAAAAACTGGAGGTGTTTGAGCTTCAACACTACTCTATTGGGAATTGTTATATGCCGATACTATGATTGTATTTTGGATAATATTTTTGTGGTGCAAGTTATGATGCAAACTAATAAAACTTGTTTTACTTCAATGCACCTTATGGGATGTAATGTAAATTTAGTTACTTGTAGGCCTTTTGAGCTCTAATACAATGTGTTATTTCTAGCTTTCCTTGTGGTTGTACAACAAAAACTTTCAGGTGTTATTTCTGGCTTTGTATAGGCAGATGGTCGTGTTTTTAATTCTGCGGAAAAGATCAAACTTGAGTGTAAGAATAACAGCAATGACAAAACACTTCCTAGCATTTGCGACAAGTTCTGTGTCCAACACGGTTGGCTTTAGCAACAACCAAGTTTCAGATTACACTTCCTAGCATTTGAAACAAAAGCAACAACCAAGTTTCAGATTACACAACACTTCCTAGCATTTGAACAACCAAAAATACACATTGAAACGTATACTAATAATAAGCAGCATCTTCAAAATTTTCTTCTTCTTTAATTCAGCCTTAAGTTCCATTTTATCCTTTTGTAAGCCAAGAATTATCACCTTCGATTGGCCAGGAAATTCCGGATCATACCACTGGAAAAATTCACAAGCCACACGATCCTTAGCTTGTAAATTTTAACCAAACCATTATAAATAAAAGCGAAATTTAGCCATATTATGTCACGATCCAAAATTCATAAGGTCGTGATGGCGCCGGACATCATTGTCAGGCAAACCAATCATTAATTAATTGAAATAATTTTCCTGTTTTAACATTTATGAAAAAGCATTTCCTTTCACTTTATTACATATTAACTAAATAAAATATGTCAAGTAAAATAATAGTTTAAATATTATACTTTAGCAAATATATCCCAACACATCCCAGAACCCGGTGTCACAAGTACATGAGCGATTTCTAAGAATTCATACAATCATCACAAAGCCTGTCCGAAATACAAATTGGACAAGGAAATTTAAAATAAAAATAAATACAGTACGGGGGAGACTCTGTCAACTGTGGATCGCCTCAAGATGGTGCAGCTCGCCTAAGTCGCCAACCATCCATGTAACTATGAAGGTACATGTGAAATAAAATGCACAGCAAGTGTAGCATGAGTACAAAAGCAACGTGTACTCAGTAAGTCACCCGCCTAACCTCAGAGAGGTAGTGACGAGAGGCGAATTAGACACTCACTAAGGGCCAGCAAATTAATTAACAGCATATGATGAACACGGTAGGCATGTAGGGGTAGTAAAACAGCAATATATATAAGGCACTGAAATCCAAGTAAATACTGAAAATAACAAACAGTTACCACTTCCTCATTTTCCTCCAAATATTTTAAATAAATAATTTCCTCTCTGTTTTCCCCCAAATATCTTGTCATTTTTAAAAATCCATGAAAAACTTTTAACAATTTAGCATGTGCATACGGGATAAGGACAACCGGCCATCTCTGTGCACTGCCGAGGATCGAACGACTCGTACCAAAAGTGCACCTCTCAATAAAATACTCATGTCTATGCACTGCCGAGGACCGAACGGCCCGTACCAAAAGTGCATCTCTCAATAAAATACTCATGTCTATGCACTACCGAGGGTCAAACGGCCCGTACCAAAAGTGCATCTTTCAATCCGCCATGGCGTAAGGCCCGCTCCCATGAGAGTGGGGGAAATAACACTCCGCTCGCAGAATGTAAATTGCGAAGCGGTCACATGCAGTTAGGCACAATCAACAGTCCACCCCGAATACGTCGGAAAAATAAATACTCAAGTAAATGACAGATTTCTCTTTTAAAAACCATAAAATAGTGTTTAAATTCTTTTTTTTTTAGAAATTTATTAGCGAAGGCTAATAATATTCAATAATATCACTTTATCTAGTATACGATTAACCACGGAGGAAAATAATTCTCTTTCCAGCTGATTAAGAAAATGAATTCTAGTCTTCTTTAGGTATCAAATTACGATTTCGATTATATTAGCGGTCAAGTAATACAGGCAGGATCACGGGTACAATACATAAGGCATGCTAGTGGGTCCTAGACTACCTAGACATGGCATAATAGTAGCTACGCACGGACTCCCGTCACCTCGTACGTACGTAGCCCCCGAAGATAATAGCATATACTTAATTAATTCACCTCGGGGACAATTACTCCTCACAAAGTTAGAAATGAGACTTACCTCACTCCGAAATTCCATAATCGGCCTCCAAGCCCTTCCGATGACTCCAAACGTCGCACAACGCTCCGAAATTGTCCAAACAACGACAAACCAATGAAAATATACTCTAATATTTGCAACAATTCCAAATTATATAACTTCTCAACCCCGCTTAGTGAAATGGCCAAAATGTCCTCGGGCCCACGTGCCCGGAATCCAAAATTTCTCGAAGATACATTCNGCTAGTACTCCCTAAATGCTCAAATTCTCTAGCATCATTCACACATTCTGCCTCCTACCGAATAGCCACTAGAACCTCTCACAGCGACTTGCCAACCATGCCACTGCTAACCCATTCACAGGAGATAACCCACCTGTGGAAATCACCCGCGGACACCTTCCATGTATATAATCTTGTATTTAACTTAAAAATGGGAGGAATTTACTTACCTTGATATGCAGGATGAAAATCCCCCGTTGAAGCCTCCCAAAATCGCCATGCCAAGATGAAAATAGTGAGGAAATGGCCAAAATTCGCATATAAACTATTCTGCCCAGGCCTTAATTACTCTCTGCGTTCGCATACCCACGAGCGCGTTCGCAGAGCTTCCTCAAGCCACCACTCCGCGATCGCGATCGCGGTCCCCTACCCGCGTTCGCATAGGCCAAAGAGCCCCCAACTCCCTTTTCCTCTATGCGTTCGCACACCAGACCCTGCGATCGCATAGGACAACCCAGCAGCCTTTACAAATCCTTCTATGCGATCACAAACAACTACTCGCGATCACAAAGGCCAAATCCAAGCAGCCTCCAATTCCTTCTATGTGATCGCACACCCACTCACGCGATCGCATAGAGTAAATACCTGCTACACTCACACCAGAAAACCAGCAATCCTCTCAAGGAAAAAATCGACTCGTTGAGCATCTGAAACATGCCCGAGGCCCCCGAGACCTCAACCAAAACTACCAACCAGACCCAATACCTCGAAATCACATCAAACAACGCCGAAATCACGAATCGCACTAAAATTCAAACTTTATGAATTTAGAAATTCCAACTTCAACATCCGACGTCGAAACCTATCAAATCACGTCCGATTGACCTCAAATTTTGCACACAAGTCATGTTCGACATTGCGGACCTGCTCCAACTTCCGAAATCGCATTCCGACCCCGATATCAAAATTTCCACCTCCGGTCGGATTTCTCATAAACCTTCAAATTTTTATCTTTAGCCAAATGATCCAAAATGACCTCCAGACATCCGAATTCACTTCCGATCGCGCTCCCAACTCCAGAATCAACATACAAAGCTATTCCCAGACTCAGAATCCCAAACGGACATCAATATCGCTGAAATGCGCTTTCAGCCAAACTTAGGAAATTTCTTCAAAAATGTTGACTTCCACAATATGCATCGGAACGCTCTCGGGTTATCCAAAACCCGATTCGGACATACGCCCAAGTCCGAAATCATCATACGAACCTGCAGAAACCTTCAAATCCTGATTCGGAGGTCGTTTACTCAAAATCCTAATCTTAGTTGATTCTTCCAACTTAAGGCTTCTGAAATGAGAATTTTCTTTCCAAATCAAGTCTAACTTTCCGAAATTCAATTCCGACCACACCTGCAAGTCATAATACCTGAAATGGAGCTACTCAGGACTTCAAACCGTTAAACGACGCACTAGAGCTCAAAGACCGATTGGGTCGCTACATTCTCCCCCACTTAAACTGACGTTCGTCCTCGAAAGTGCCAAGAACTGCTCTGGAGTTATCTGAAATCATTGTTTAACATCTCGAGCACCTGCCCGTGCTACTACAACCCAGTTGAGTACATTAGCTTGATCAAATCTGAAGATTTTTTATTTTATCCATATAATAAGCTCAGAATTCATTCAAACACCTAAAATTTCTCTGCTAGGCCTAGTTCCAATATATGAACTCCGTATCAACTACCACACGAGGCACCATAACACAACTGCATACCTTTGCTGAATCGGCACCATACACCGCATAATCCATCATCTGACCACAATGACGCTCCCTGAACCTTAATAGCCGGAATTCTACGAATTTGATGCTCTCAATGCACCTTATAAGATACATACATATGTCCTGCTATAATGCTGACGATACCACCACAACGGAGGAGATGTGTAGAAATTCATACCCAACTGCAGAGTTAACAAATCATTGAATACCTCATCTTGACTAAAATTATCACCTCATTATGAACCTGAATAATGGTATTTGTTCTTTAATATACACTTCACTCGTACTGATCCCCGATCCGATAATCTCGTCTCACCCTGTGTAAACTGCTCAGACAACAAATCACCCCAAACATGAACAACAGCCTCACATGATACCACATCGCGCCGATAGGCCATAACTCGAACATGATAGATAAGAATGACTCAGGAAGGGACTATTCAACTCACGCAACTAGTATGAATTTTTTCTCAGAAAATAGGAAGTAAAACATAAGAAAATAAATATACATTAACCCTTCTCATCATCAAACTGTTGCAGCGTGCAACCCGATCCGAATACATACCCGAATATATATATATATATATATATATATATATATATATATATATATATATATATATATATATATATATATATACTCTGGATCCCAAGAGCTATCCTGCTCACATAACATCTCCACTACGCGGGACCTCAACACATAGGAAATTATCAAGCCGTTTCACAACTCACACGGCACAGTCATAAGATCACCTTAATTTGACGAAGACGGAGCAACATCTGCTGTTCAAATACCTGTCCATGAAAAGCGCTCTACTGAAATAAACATGCCTGGCTCATACGGAGCCCATAATCATATTTAAATCCATCCACAAACATCGAGTCTACCTTGCTCGCACCAAACTAAGCTAATAGCTTTACCTGGGTCCACATTAACCCACTTTCTCTCAAAATACGCGAGAATAACCATCATAGTCGGGACAAACACCCCACAATCCACAACCAAATGAACGGAACGCCTCTCAGGCATAACTTCTCAAATAAACAACATTGCACTTCTTTATACTCAGTCCAAATCTTCACCATCAAGTGATTACATGTCACACTTACACAATCTTTTCGCGGTCATGCTTCCACGACCTTCCACACAAGGCAACAAGACACATCAAGAACCCATGAACAGGGTACAAAGCCTCTTCCACCGAATATCAATCTCAGGTGACACTGAAGATAACACCAGCTTTCTCTGAACTTTCAAATCTCTCCTTCTTGCTCTTCCGAGCTCGTGACATCCTTATCAACACCGAATCGCAATCTCGATTCTCACTCCCAGTTACATACTGTTACCGCACCTAACATGCTAATATGAGGTAGCGCAAGAATTCCATCACAACTTCTGAACCACCAATAGGGTGAACACTTCATCATATAGAAACATTTTACTTAACTCAATTCAGGAGTACCATTTCAACACACGAGTGAATTCCCAGAATCCCCCAACATGCAAATCCTTAAGTAGTAGCCTATACCACCATAACCCTTCCGGGATCCGCCTACACCTGACAGGCCAGAGCACTCAAATGCTCCCACATGAAATCCATTAGGACGGCTGACAAGCCCCGCACACACCGACACAAGCCACATGCATAACTTAATCACACCGAAGGAACTGATCACTGCCGTAAATTGCCATTTCAACCATGGCTAATCAATCTATCTTCTTTTAATCATCTTCAATTGCTTCAGGAATAATAGCAACTTCCTTCAACTCATAGCAAACTCAACCCTCACTCATTCCGAGTGACCTTGATTCACGAGACTATGCTGCCTAAATCCCGCAACCCGTCTCATACCCTCCTGATAATCTTTCTACAATCCGGAGTTTATTTCTCTCACTCCTCCAATACTATCCTGCATGCTGAAACACATCATAGAACATTCCAACCATCCTCCCTTTTCTCATAAATTACTCTGCAAAAGCTCGATTCTCGATCATACTGTTGCCTGGAACCCTTAAACGCCGCATTCTTAACTGTTTAACTCACTAGGACCACTATTGAGAGTCACCCACTCTGGCTGGCCCCGCATACAATCAACTCCAAGGCTAGCATATGAACTCCCTTTCCCTTGAAGCACGTGACTGAGTCACTATCCTTACAACTCGCCCATGCCTTAAGCATAAATTCTGAATCTTCCAAAGCCTAACCCTGATCCGATAGGGTCAACTCTTTCACACATTCATCAAATTCCACGCACAATCACCATTTTACTCCTTTCCCCTCAGCTGTAATAACTTGCCAACACGCCGACAATCCGTAACCCTATGATAACACGATCCTGCAACCCAGCTGTAGATGGTGGGACTCCCCCACTTAGCCTGAAGCTACTCCTTGCACCACTCTAGACCCTGCCGAGATCCTTTCACCTTTGATAACACGATCTTGCTCAACCAATCCGTCCAATTCCTCCAAATTCTCTCGCTAGTACTCCCTAAATGCTCAAATTCTCTAGCATCATTCACACATTCTGCCTCCTACCGAATAGCCACTAGAACCTCTCACAGCGACTTGCCAACCATGCCACTGCTAACCCATTCACAGGAGATAACCCACCTGTGGAAATCACCCGCGGACACCTTCCATGTATATAATCTTGTATTTAACTTAAAAATGGGAGGAATTTACTTACCTTGATATGCAGGATGAAAATCCCCCGTTGAAGCCTCCCAAAATCGCCATGCCAAGATGAAAATAGTGAGGAAATGGCCAAAATTCGCATATAAACTATTCTGCCCAGGCCTTAATTACTCTCTGCGTTCGCATACCCACGAGCGCGTTCGCAGAGCTTCCTCAAGCCACCACTCCGCGATCGCGATCGCGGTCCCCTACCCGCGTTCGCATAGGCCAAAGAGCCCCCAACTCCCTTTTCCTCTATGCGTTCGCACACCAGACCCTGCGATCTCATAGGACAACCCAACAGCCTTCACAAATCCTTCTATGCGATCGCAAACAACTACCCGCGATCGCACATGCCAAATCCAAGCAGCCTCCAAATCCTTCTATGCGATCGCACACCCACTCACGCGATCGCATAGAGTAAATACCTGCTGCACTCACATCAGAAAACCAACAACCCTCTCAAGGCAAAAATCGACCCGTTGAGCATCCGAAACACGCCCGAGGCCCCCGAGACCTCAACCAAAACTACCAACCAGACGCAATACCTCATTCGAACTTAGTTGAGCCTCGAAATCACATCAAACAACGCCGAAATCACGAATCTCTTGAAAATTCAAACTTTATGAACTTAAAAATTCCAACTTCAACATCCGACGTCGAAACCTATCAAATCACGTCCGATTGACCTCAAATTTTGCACAAGAGTCATATTCGACAATGCGGACCTGCTCCAACTTCCGGAATCGCATTCCGACCCCGATATCAAAATTTCCACTTCCGGTCGGATTTCTCAAAAACCTTCAAATTTTTATCTTTAGCGAAATGACTCCAAAATGACCTCCGGACAGCCGAATTCACTTCCGATCGCGCTCCCAACTCCAGAATCACCATACAAAGCTATTCCCAAACTCGAAATCCCAAACGGACATCAATATCGCTGAAATACGCTTCAAGCCAAACTTAGGAAATTTCTTCAAAAATTCTGACTTCCACAATATGCATCGAAACGCTCTCGGGTTATCCAAAACCCAATCCAGACATACGCCCAAGTCCGAAATCATCATACGAACCTGCAGGAACCTTCAAATACTGATTCGGAGGTCGTTTACTCAAAATCTCAATCTTAGTTGATTCTTCCAACTTAAGGCTTCTGAAATGAGAATTTTCTTTCCAAATCAACTCTAACTTTCCGAAATTCAATTCCGACCACACCTGCAACTCATAATACCTGAAATGAAGCTGCTCACGACTTCAAACGGCTGAACGACGCACTAGAGCTCAAAACGACCGGTCGAGTCGTTACATATTATATCACAAAAAAATGATGATTTGAAAGATACTCCATAGTACTTGCATCCAAAAAAACATCTTCCTGGGTTAGCATTTGTTGTTGATGTTCTCAAAGAAGCAGGCTGCCCACAACCACAAAACACATTAAACCTCATGACTCTTCTACAATGGGTGTTTTTCTTTCAAATAAATTTGGATAACAGTGAAGGATAGATAAAATAAGAAAGGTAAAAAATAAACTCAATAAATAGAGAGAGAAATTCAAATGGATTAAGATGAAGAACGAGAGAAAAATGGTGAAGAAATGGAGAATGAAGGTGAAATAATGGAGAAAATGGTGTAATATAAAGAAAAAAGGGATAAAATATATGTTTTTTTAAATAAATGGCTAATTATTCAAGCTGTCAGGTGGCCTCCTTTTCATGCTGATTTTCACCGTGTGCGCGCTCTTGCGCAACTGATTTCACACAATATGCCACATAAGCGACCAGGGGGGGGGGGGGTTATCATGAAGGGGGATATAGTTCAGGGAGTTTTGGGCTTGAAGGCCATTGCGTTTATCTTGTAGAGATCGGGCGAAGTGCAGCAATAATCATTTTTAAGCCCGCGATTTAAAATATATCCATAATTTACAATATATTGAAAGATTAACCAATTCACCAAAACTTATGGACTAAGTATCCTTAATTTTTGAGCTTAGTCCTGAATTTCTGAACTATTAATTTAAAATTTAGGACACAATTTTCGAACTTTAGGACACGATATTCTAAAGTTTGAATTTTGAGGTTTAAAATATAGGACGTTGTTTGAACAAAATTGACTAATATTTAAATGTATTTTAAATTGTAATTATATTTTAAACAACATACTTAAAAGTGACTAGCCGACCCATGCATAGATCCAACACATGATCCATAATAAATCCATTAACATTTTTTTGGTTGATGAGAGACAATTGGCACACAACATAATAAGAGATGATAAATAGTTAAGATCTGAAGGTGTATGGAAATAGGGATGGCACTGGTTGTGAGAACTTCATAATTGATAGTCGTCCCTCGTCAATCAAATTCTAATTTTTATGCCTGAAATATTCAGACACGCGTTTCCCGCGTTCCAAAATCTTGTCGAAGCAAGTAAAATATACTACCGTAGTTATACACTGAGTAGATAGAGACAGGACACAAATTTTACTATGGAGAAAACCCTTCCCTATAAGCAAACCCTCCCCTCATAGTCATAATTTTGAAAAAAGTTATTAATGTCTCCAATGGACCCTTTACGATCACCCAATGACAATTAGGTCAGTACTTTCTACTCCAACCTTTTTCCTTCCTTTTCCAATTTTAATCGCTATTGGTACGTATTTGTTTCTTTTCCCCTTTCGGGTCATTCTGAATGCTTTTTCAGTGGACCCATTTCATTGATTTTAATACGGAATTGGGTGGTGGTGCTGAATTGTTGATTATAAAGATTTGGTTTTGAGCTATGGAAACTTCTGGATGCTATTCCCATGGTATCGTTTCCTGTTGTTTTTGTCTCCTCTTATTTTGACGGATGCTACTTACTTATTTCCGCTCCTGATTCTGAGCATGTATTGGTTCTAGTGTGTTATTTGTCTGTAATTTGGTTGCCAATCAGGGCCTAGGCCATAAACCCAAATGTGAAGTCATTATTGTTGGTTTACTGGAGCTTTCTTCATCTTTTCCTTTTGCTAAAAGATTATGTGTGAATTGTATCCAGAGCTAGTAATTCTTTATTTCCAGCCATACTCAAGGTTCTTTATTTCCTGGGCTGGTAATTCTTCTAGAATACTGTTCTTAAATATCTAAGGAAGGCTAACAATACCCATCAAGTTTGTCAGATAGAATGGATTTTAATCATTCTTAGACATTGCAGTTACTCATAAAAGGGGAAAGAGGTCCTGAAGTTATTTTGGTAAAATTTTTTTACGGGGAGTGATCTATAGCCTATTGCCTTGTCAGACCAGTTTGAAAGATTTGGATGTTAAAAGCTACTAAAATCTTTAAATAAGGAGTTAAAAACTTATTTAACTATCAATTTATCAAATAAGAAGAAACTATGGTTTTTGAGTCTAAAGCAACTGATCCAACTTTAGTTGTTTGGTAAAATAAGGGCAAGCCTCAGTCTGCAGACAAACTTATTTGATACCAGTGAAGCAGCAGAGGCTAATGGATTACTTTGTCCTACTTTCTTGTGCATATTTATGGACGCCGAAATAAATTGTCCAAGTACTTGGATATGAATTAAAAGTATCATTTCATAGATTCTAGGAGTTTTGTACAAGCATAAACTTCAGTTCTCCTACCCAGATTTCTGCTTTTAGAACTTCATTACTTATTGCTATTACATGTAAATTTGTTTTGTTTTTTGCTCTTATCTTCTAGAGATGTATCAAAACGTGAATGCTTGTCTTAGTTGTGGTAGTGTTTCTCTCATCGGATAAGATCTTGAGTAAGACATACAAAATTGGATTAATGGATAAGCCAATATGCATACTAAAAAGGACATGTATGTTTGTTATGGTTTTTTGATAAACTAAGTGAACAGTTGTTGATTGAACTCGGTTATCGTAAATTATTGAACATGATCATGTAATGCCCATAAGCTCCTCTCAGGATTAATATAAATTACTTCGTGTATAAAAAACCATGTGTGGTGTATTTATTTCTTTTGGTTAATTACATTATCTCTGCATCCAATTTCACTTCTGTACATATTAAGCATGGTAGAGAAGGTGGACCACGTCAATGAATCGAATCAAGGTCCAACTTCTTGTTCTTTTTATCTTTCTTTAGTGAATGGGTGGGTTTAGCTGGCCGGTGAGAGATATGAAATTGTTTGGACAAAAGATGACTTTTAGAGTATGAAGTTGTGACTTGGATGAAGGGGTGCAGGTTCGGTGATTCATGCCATGTCTGAGCAAGATATGCGTGAAGATGAGGGGCTTGCCTCCTCGTTCCCTTTTACCTATGCATGATGCTCAGGAGCATCTTATCTCTAATTGGATTTTCTTTTCCCTAACGGGTTGTTATTCCAAAGATGTGATGTTAGAGCTTGCTTACACTAAGTATACCATCAGTGGATTGTGATTTGACATTTGAGTTACTCGTTTCTCTTGTGGATATGTTTCTTAATGTCTTCTTTGGCAATCCAATAGATACTAGCATTTTTTCACTTTTAGAACCAATAATTTGGGGATGCGGGTCAGTTTCTTTGGTCATTTTATCCTTTGGTTGATGATGCAATATACACGTGGTGGCCTTCAATTTTGTTTCATGGCACAATAAAGATAATTCATTTTTAGTATGAAATGAGTGTTTGCACTTAATGGAGGTCTGAATCTTAATCATCCAGATCTCAGACATTAAGTGCGTTTGTTTTTAAAGTTTGAATCTTAATTATTCAGATCTTAATCATTAAGTGTGTTTGTTTTTTTTACTTCACAACCAATTAATGGGTCTGAATAGGTCTGTATGATTAAGATCTATAACAGAGACTTAATTTCATTAAGATCCTATCACATATTCATTATTAACTGCCGTCACCACCTACCATTATCAACTACCACCATACTACCACCACCTCCACTATCCTCAATCATAGACGCCACCATTATCGACCATCACCACCCACTGTTTTCACCTTTCCGACC
>MDKI01218742.1:0-12852 GCA_005239505.1 Nicotiana paniculata | reverse complement strand
AAAAAGAAAACAGTTACAGTAACTAAAAAATGACACATACAAATATGTCATTACATGAGCAAGTCTTAATCATACAAAGTTGAAACTCTCTACGATTAGTCATTTAATTCCACAACAGCTACCTTTGATTAATCATATATTCTTCAACCTACACATATCCACGTGTTTATACCTGTCTTCGTCTCTTTTCTTTTAATACTGTGATTGGTTGATCTCGTATTGGAAAACTGTAACCACTTCTTTAATTGATAATTGATTGAATTATGTGAGAATTTGGTGTTACCTCTCACAATTATTGTTTAACCAAAAAACGGATAACAAATTGAATTTATACGTGCTTTAAGAACATGTGATTTTACTTGGCACAAACTGAGAAAATATATAAATTGACTGTAAAAAAAAGTAAATGCAAACCAAATGAAACGTATAGCTTTGGTCCTCGAGCTAGGTCGCCCTCGAACCAAGTGAAGATTCTACTGAAATATGAACTAAATAATAGAATATTGAAAGCTAAAAGAAGGTAATGCATTGCTTTGTATTGCGTGAATGTAATCATGTTATGTAAATGATCAGACCCTCTTTATATAGTAGGGGAGTTCTGTTTTTGTTAAAACTCTAAATACAGTAAGAAATCTCATGATTGGCTAATTAATCGCCTCATCTTTGCCGAGATTTTCGCTGTGATCCTTGCTCGATTACAAATATTTTGATTTACCGTTGCTTAACTAGGTAAACTTCCATCGGTCTTGCTTGATCTCTATTTTGCTTGTCTCGATCTTGGCCGATCTCGACCTTGGTCGGTCTCTGGGTTACGAGCTCAACAATCTAACTTCGCACTATGGTTTGATATAACACGAGGCTGAACCTTGACCCATGATGTTCCAGTCTCGATTACTCATATAGGGTAAGCCCGTTTTGACCGTATACAGATAGTCCCCTCGTTTCTCGGGAAGAAGGTGATGAGAAACGATATAAATTTCCGAACTCCGCTTCAATGAGTGATGACGTCAGCGACGAGGCCGATCATGACGCAAACGACGAAACGTCCCGTCGGTCCAGTTACCAAGACATTAAATGTCTGTCAGTGGCTGGTCGACCACTACCGATTCTGAACCGTTGCCTGCAACCTATAAGAACCCTAGCCCTTTCGTATTCAAACTTTTTAACTCAACGCTCTTCATGCTCTTACCTTTCCTTCAAAAAATCCCTTTGGTTCACAATTTTCATACCCAAATTTCTTAAACTCTAATCAACCGCATATCATCCCAATTCCATTTTCTCTTGTTCATTAATGGCTAAAACTTCCAAAATCGTCCCGCAAAAGGAGGTTGCTTCCTCATCATGGTCTGCCGATGATGAGGCTGCGGCGGAGCCACACCCTGAGGAATTTGTTCCGGTAGGGTACCCAT
The DNA here is from genome assembly GCA_005239505.1 of Nicotiana paniculata. NCBI lineage: Eukaryota > Viridiplantae > Streptophyta > Magnoliopsida > Solanales > Solanaceae > Nicotiana > Nicotiana paniculata. The sequence goes on along the minus strand of MDKI01218742.1, from coordinate 11,443 downwards.
TTGTTACAAACTTTAAAATTAAGAAGACCTTCTCGGTGCATGGCCGATGTGAACCGGTCTCGAGGTATATATGCACCATCACTAAAGACATCCTCAAAAAAGTTAAAGAGGAGTGTAACTGGGCAAATAAGGATGTAGTAGTTCCTTCGCCTGAGTAATCGATCACCACTCATGTAGAGGGGTACCTAAGTGTTTACACTTACCCCTTCACGTTGGGTCCCTTAGACCCTATCATCGTCGCCTTTTGCAAGAGATATGACGTCACCCTCGGCCAAATCCACCCTTCTTTCTGGAAAATAGTGAGTCTCCTCTGATTCTTCACAAGTAAAATCGAGGGGTGCCCTTTCACCCTCGATCACCTTATGCGCCTTTACAGTCCCCGTGTAATGACCCAACCGGTCATTTTGAGCTCTAATGCATCGTTCAGCGGTTTGAATTCATGAGCAGCTCCATTTCAGGTATTATGACCTGTAGGCATAGTCGGAGTTGAATTTCGGGAAGTTCGGAGTCGAATTGGAAAGAAAAATTCTCATTTCAGAAGCCTTAAGTTGGAGAAATTGACTAAGATTGGAATTTTGAGTAAACGACCTTCGAATCAGGATTTGAAGGTTCCTGCAGGTTCATATGATGATTTTGGACTTGGGCATATGTCCGGATCAGGTTTTAGATAACCCGGGAGTGTTTCAGCGTATATTGTGGAAGTCAATATTTTGAAGAAAATTTCCTAAGTTTGGCTTGAAGCACATTTCAGTGTTATTGATGTCCGTTTGGGATTCCGAGTCACGAAATAGCTTCGTGTGGTGATTCTGGAGTTGGGAGCGCGATTGAAAGTGATTTCGGATGTTCGTAGGTCATTTTGAAGTCATTTGGCTAAAGATAGAAATTTAAAGGTTTTTGAGAAATCTGACCGGAAGTGGAAATTTTGATACCGGGGCCGGAATACGATTCCAGAATTTGGAGCATGTCCGTAATGTCGAATATGACTTGTGCGCAAAATTTGGGGTCAATCGGAGATGATTTGATGGGTTTCGGCTTCGAATGTAGAAGTTGGAAATTTTTGAGTTCATAAAGATTGAATTAGGGTACGATTCGTCGTTTCGGCGTAGTTTGATGTGATTTGAGGCCTCGAGCAAGTCTGTACTATGTTTTGGAACATGTTGGTGTAATAGGACAAGGTCTCGGGGGCCTCGGGTGGATTCCGGGTGGTTAACGGATCAAGTTTTTAGTTTGAAGAAGGCTGAGGTTGTTGTCATCTGGTGTGATCGCACCTGCGAGGCTTGGGCCGCAGGAGCGAAGATTTGGTGGCTTGGCTGGGAGCGCAGGTGCGATGATATTTCCGCACCTGCGAAGGCGCAGACGCGGACAATGGGGCGTAGGTGCGATTTTGGGTTGGAGCTGAGGAAGCCGCAGGTGCGAGAGACTGGTCGCACCTGTGGGAGAGCAGGTGCGAATGTAGGATCGCAGGTGCGGAAATGAGGCTGGGCAGAATGTTTTAAAACCGGGATTTTTGCCATTCCTCTCATTTTTTTCTCATGGCTTAGGCGATTTTAAGAGAGCTTCAAGAGGATAATTTCATCATCAATGTCAAGGTAAGAAATTTCTTCATGTTTTTAAAGTTAAATACAAGTTATATGCATGGATTAGACATGGAAATTGAAAAATTGGGATTTTGGAGGAAAGACCAAGAAAATTGTATTTCGGATTTCTACCACGAATTTGAGCATGTAATTTAGAGTAAATTGTATATTTGAGTTAGTAAGACCATGGGTAGGATATATCTTTGAGAAATTTCGGTGTCCGGGCACGTGGTCCCGAAGGCATTTTGATCAATTCACTGAGCGGATTTGGGAAAGTATATAGTTTGAATTTGTTACGAGTATTAGAATGAATTTTCATTGCTTTGCCCATTATTTGGTAGTTTTGGGGAGTTGTGCATCCATTGGAGTCGTCGGAAGGCCTTGGAAGCCGGTTATGGAATTTCGGAGTGAGGTAAGTCTCCTTTCTAACTTTGTGAGGGGGAATTGTCCCCTAGGTGAAATAATTAAGTATGTGCTACTATCTGCGGGGGCTACATACGCACGAGGTGACGGGAGTCCGTGCGTAGCTACGATTATGCTTATGTCCGGGTAGTCTAGGACCCACTAGCATGCCTTACGTGGTGTACATGTGATCCTGCCAATAATATTAGACTGATAATGCTATTGAATTTGGTAATTTATTTCCTAAGAAGGCTAGAGTGTACCGTTCTTAATCATTTAGAAAGAGAATTGATTTTCTCCGTGGATAATTGCATTCTTGATAAGGTTTTATTATTGAATATTGTTAAACTTGGCAAATGAATATCGAGAAAAGATTTAAATACTATTTTTGTGACTTTTAAAAGAGAAATTTTTCATTTACTTGAGTATTTGTTTTCCCGATGTAGTCGGGGTGGACTGTTTGATTTTGCATGAGTGTGTGTTACCGCTTCGCAATTTACATTCCGCGAGCGGAGTGTGATTTCCTCCACTCTCATGGGAGCGGGCCGTACGCCACGACGGATTGAAAGACTCACTTATGGTTCAGGCCGTTCGACCCTCGACAATGCATAGATATGAATATTTTATTGCAAAGATGCACTTATGGTTGGGGTTGTTTGACCCTTGGCAGTTCGCATATATGATTATTATGATGGCTCAGGCCGGTTTCCTTATCTTATACGCGCATGCTAAATTGTTAATGATTTCATGGACTATTTATGTAAGATATTTGGTGGGGAAATGAAGAAGTAACTGTTTATTTAAGATATTTGGGGGAAAAGAAGTAGTAATTGTTTATTTATTTTCAACATTTATTTGAGTTACATTTATCTTTAATGTTTACTATTTTTATCATCCTCGTAGTGAGTGTCTAATTCGACCTTTCGTCACTACCTCTTTGAAGTTAGGCGAGCGACTTGCTGAGTACACGTTGTTTTCGTACTCATGCTATACTTGCTGTGCATTTTTATTGCACAGGTATCTTCATAGCGATGTGGCTAGTTTGGAGACTTAGGCGAGCTGCATTATCCAGAGGCGATCCGCAGCTGATAGAGTCTCCCTCGTATTGTACTATTTTATTTTAATTTCCTTGTCTAATTGTATTTCAGACAAGTTTTGTAGAAATTGTAAAAATTCTTAGAATTTGCTCATGCACTTGTGACACTGGGTTCTGGGATGTGTTTGGGATTTAACTTAATAAAGGGAATGGTTTACCTATCGTATTTATTTGATAAATTTTATTCCCTATTATAACTTATAAGTGAAAGGTAACGATTTTGGAAAAGATGTTAAACAAGAATTTATTTCAACTAATAAATGATTGGCTTGCCAGACGGTGGTGTCCGACGCCATCACGATCTTAGTAGATTTTGGGTCGTGACAACTTGGTATCAAAGCGCTAGGTTCCCTTAGGTCTCACGAGTCATGAGCAAGTCTAGTAGAGTCTTGCGGATCAGTACAAAGACGTCTGTACTTATCTTTGAGAGGCTACATGGCTGTTAGGAGTACTTCCCTTCTTGATTCCTCATCGTGCGATTTGATTCCTTTGAGGATTATGCCCATGTTTCTTCCTACTCAATCTTATACGTCGCAAAGCTCTTGCTATGAATCGAGGATTTGAGGAATTTTAACTATACTAAGGATGTGGTGCGGGATTTTTCCCACGGCGAAGTTGATTGAGGCTATTGTCGTTGTTCTGTGGAGGAGTAATATGTTGTTGCAGCTCAGTAGCTGTGTTTCTGAGAGCCTTAAGGCTATGCTCAGGTAGTGATGATGATTATGATTGGTTATCGCGCGATGTGGGTGTGATGGTAGGATGCTTGCCCACATGTAGGGGCAATGATTGACTTGAAGGGAGGTCAGGTAGTGCCTAAAGGAATGAGTTTAACAAATGGGAGAGTGGCAGCGTAGCATAGGAAGTTCAGTGGTAAGATAGCTTCCTATATTGAGGGAAAGTTTGAGATTTTTAGTGGATGGTGATTGGGCCTACGAGCTTGAGTTGAAATATGGGTTATTTCGCTGGAAGGTTGGATACAACAGGGAGGAGTTGTTAGGAATAAAGAAGGACGCAATGGGGCGGTGAATTTGAAGATGTTGTAGCGCATTTAGTGGATGTCCATGACGAGCAGACGGACTGGTAAAGTTGGTGGATGAGATCAGGCTTAGGATGGAATATTGATGTTGTAGGGAGTGTGCATTTCAGCGTCGTTGGAAAGTGTCAATTGGTGATTTCCACAGGTGGGTTATCTCCTGTGAGTAGGTTAGCGGTTGTGTGGTTGGCAAGTTTCTGTGAGGGGTTCTGGTGGCTATTCGTTAGAAGGCAGAGTGTGTGAATGGTGCTAGAGAATTTGAGTATTTAGGGAATGCTGACAGGGGAATTCGGAAAAATTGGACGGATTGGCTAAACAAAATCCTGCTAACAAAGGAGAAAGGATCTCAGTAGGGTCTAGAATGGTGCAAAGAGTAGCTTCGGGCTAAGTGGGGGAGTCCCACCGCGTGTAGTTGGGTTGTAGGATAGTCTTCTCATGGGGTTGCGGATTGTCAGCATATTGGCAAGTTAGTACATCTAAGGGAAAGGAGTAGAATGGTAATTGTGCATGGGATTTGACAAATATGTGCACAAGTTGATCCTATTGGACCAGGGTTAGGTTTTGGGAGATTCCGAATTTATGCTTAAGGCATGGGCGAACTGTAGGGTAGTGACTCAGCCACGTGCTTCACTGAAAAGGGTGTTCATGTGCTAGAAGAGCCTTGGGGTTGATTGTCGGGGCCAGTCAGAGTGGGTGACTCTCAATAGCGGTCCTAGTGAATTCAAAAGTTAAGAATGCGACGTTTAATGGTTTCAGGCAGCAGTATGATTAAGAGTTGAGCTTTTGCAGTGTAATTTCTGAGGAAAAGGGAAGATGTTTGGAGTGTTCTGTGGTATGTTTCAGCATGCAGTATAGTATTGGGAGAGTGAGAGAAGTAAACTCCGGGGTGTAGGAAGATTATAAGAGGGGTAGGAGACGGGTTGTGAGATTAAGACAGCGTGGTCTCGTGGATCAAGGCCACTCGGGATGACTGATGATTGAGTTTGTTATGAGTTGAATGGGATTACAATTATTTCGAAGGCAATTAAGGATAATTAGAGAGAGGATGGATTGGTTAGCCATGGTTGAAATGGCACATGTACGACAGTGATCAGTTTCGTCAGTGTGATTAAATTATGCATGTGGTTCGGGCAGGTATGTGCGGGGCTTGTCAGCCGTCGTAATAGACTTCGTGTGGGGGCATTCGAGTGCTATGTCCTGTCAGGTGTAGGCGGATCCCGAAAGGTTTTATAGTGGTTCAGACCACTACTTAAAGATTCGCATGTTGGGTGATTGTGAGAATTCACTTGAATGTTGTTATTGTTCTCTTGAATTGAGGTAAGTAAGAAGTTTCTATATGATGAGGTGTTTCCCCTGTTAGTGGTTCAGGAGTTATGATGGAATTCTTGCGCAATCTCATATTGGCATGTTAGGTGCAGTAAACAATGTGTAACTGGAAGTAAGGGATCGAGGTTGCGGTTCGGTGTTGACAAGGATGTCATGAGATCGGATGAGCAAGAAAGAGTCACTTGAAAGTTCATAGTAAGCAGGTGTTATCTTCAGTGTCACTTGAGATCGATATTCGGGAAGGAGGCTTTGTATCCTGGTCATGCATTCTTGATGGGTTGCAGTATTGGTGTGGTCACTGTTATGGATGTGCAGACTTGTTACCTGGTGTGGAAGGTCATGGGAGCGTAACCACGAGAAGATTGTATAAGTGTGACATGTAGTCATCTGATTGGTTGAAGATTTAGACCGAGTATAAGGAAGTGCAATATTGCTTATTTGAGGATTTATGCTAGGAAGGCGTTCAGTTCAGTTTGTTGTGAATTGTGGGGTGTTTGCCCCGACTATGATGGTTGTTCTTGCGTGTTATGAGAGGAAGTAGGTTATTTTGGACCTAGGTAAGGCTATCATCCTAGTTCCTTGCGAGCGGAATCGGCTTGAAGTGTATGAATGGATTTAAACAATATTATGGGCTTTATGCGAGTTAGATGTGTTCATTTCAGTATAGCGCTCCTCAAGGAGGGGTGTTGGAATATTAGGTGTTGTGCCGTCGTCGTCAAATTCGTGTAATGTTGTGATTGTGCCGTGTGAGTTTTGAAAGGGCTTGATAATTTCTTAATGTGTTAAGATTCTGCGTAGTGATGATGTTATGTGAGCAGGCGAGCTCTTGAGATTCAGAGTATATGTATAGCACCTCAGTTGTGCTCGAGTTTTTGTAGTCGATGGCTCTATCAGTCTCCCCAGGATGGTATTATGCACTTAGCGTGCTTATGATCGATATTCAGTATTTTGTGATAGTAGACAATTCATCTCTGTCTATATTTCCTTATGTGAATTTTATGATGGGATCGGGTGGCATGCCGCCACGGGTATGTTATTTGGATCGGGTTGCACGCCGCAACAGTGTGATGATGAGTAAGGTTCCCATTTTATTTTTCTTTTGTTTTACTTTCTATTATTCGAGAAGAGTTCATAATAAGTTGCGTGAGTTGAGTAGTCTTTTCCTGAGTCATTTCATTATGTCTCATGTTCGAGTTATGGTCTATTGGCGCGTTGTGGTATCATGTGAGACTGTTGGTCATGTTTGGGGTGATTTGTTGTCTGAGCATTCATACTGGGTGAGACCATATTTATAAATTTCTGATTGGTACGATAAGATTATGTGAATTATATTACAAGGCAATTACAATTATTTGGTTCGTAATGAGATGATGATCTAAGTCAAAAAGGAGAGATTCAATGTTTGGTTAACTATGCAATTGGTTAGAACTTTCTGCATATCTCCTCCATTGTAGTGGTATCGCCAGCATTATAGCATGGTGTATATACATATCATAAGGTGCATTGGGAGCATCATATTCGTGAAATTTTAGCTATTAAGGTTCAGGGAATGTCATGGTGGCTAGATGATGAATTATGTTGCATGGTGCTGATTCAGCAAAGGCACGCAGTTGTGTTCTGGTATGTCGTGTGGTAGTTGATACGGTGTCTATGTGTTGGAAATACGCCTGGCAGAGAAATTTCAGGTGTTGGAACTGGATTATGAGCTTATTATATGGATAAAAAGAAGAAATCTTCAGATTTGATCAAGCTAATCTGCTCAACTGGGTTATAGTAGCACGGGCAGGTGCTCGAGGTGTTAGCAATTATTTCAGATAACTCCAGAGCAGTTCCTAGTACGTTCGAGGACAAACGTCGGTTTAAGTGGGGGAGAATGTAACGATCCGACCGGTCGTTTTGAGCTCTAGTGCGTTGTTCAGCGGTTTGAAGTCATGAGCAGCTTCATTTCAGGTATTATGACCCGTATGCATGGTCGGAGTTAAATTTCGGGAAGTTCGGAGTCAAATTAGAAAGAAAATTTGCATTTCGAAAGCCTTAAGTTAGAGAAATGGACTAAGATTGGAATTTTGAGTAAACGACCTCCGAATCAGGATTTGAAGGTTCCTGCAGGTTCGTATGATGATTTCGGACTTGGACGTATGTCCGGATCGGTGTTTAGATAACCCGAGAGCATTTCGGCGTATATTATGGAAGTTAGTATTTTGAAGAAAATTTCGTAAGTTTGGCTTGAAGCACATTTCAGTGTTATTGATGTCCGTTTGGGATTCCGAGTCTGGGAATAACTTCGTATGGTGATTTTGGAGTTGGGAGCGCGATCAGAAGTGAATTCGGATGCCCGTAGGTCATTTTGAAGTCATTTGGCTAAAGATAGAAATTTAAAGGTTTTTGATAAATTCGACCGGAAGTGGAAATTTTGATATCAGGGTTGGAATGTGATTCCGGAGGTGATTTGACAGGTTTCGGCATCGAATGTAGAAGTTGGAAATTTCTGAGTTCATAAAGATTGAATTAGGGTGTGATTCGTCATTTCCGCATTTTTTGATGTGATTTGAGGCCTCGAGCAAGTTCGCACTATGTTTTAGAACAGTGTTGTGTAATTGGACGGGGTCTCGGGGGCCTCGGGTGGATTCCGGGTGGTTAACAGATCAAGTTTGGAGTTTGAAGAAGGCTGAGGTTGCTGTCATCTGGTGTGACCGCACCTTCGAGGCTTGGGCTGCAGGTGGGAAGATTTGGTGGCTTGACTAAGAGCTCAAGTGCGATAATATTTCTGCACCTGCGAAAGCGCATATGCGGACAATGGGGCACAGGTGCGATTTTGGGCTGGAGCTGAGGAAGCCTCAGGTGCAGGAGATTGGTTGCACATGCGGGAGCGCATGTGTGAAGGTAGGATTGTAGGTGCGGAAATGAGGCTGGGCAGAATGTTTTAAAACCAGGATTTTGGCCATTCCTCTCATTTTTTCTCATGGCTTAGGCAATTTTAGGAGAGATTCAAGAGGGGAATTTCATCATCAATGTCAAGGTAAGAAATTTCTTCATGTTTTTAAAGTTAAATACAAGTTAAATGCATGGATTAGACATGGAAATTAGTAGAAAAATTGGGATTTTTGAGGAAAGACCTAGAAAGTTGTATTTCGGATTTCTACCATGAATTTGAGCATGGAATTTAGAGTAAGTTGTATATTTGAGTTAGTAATACCATGTGTAGGATATATATTCGAGAAATTTCGGAATCCGAGCACGTAGGCCTGAGGGCATTTTGGTCAATTCACTGAGCGGAGATGGGAAAGTATATAATTTGAATTTGTTACGAGTATTAAAATAATTTTCATTGCTTTGCCCATTATTTGGTATTTTTGGGGCGTTGTGCATCCATAGGAGTCGTCGGAAGGGCTTGGGAGCCGATTATAGAATTTCTAAGTGAGGTAAGTCTCCTTTCTAACTTTATGAGGAGGAATTGTCCACCTAGGTGAAATAATTAAGTATGTGCTACTATCTGCATGGGCTACGTACGCACAAGGTGACAGGAGTCTGTGCATAGCTACTATTATGCTTATGTCCGGGTAGTCTAGGACCCACCAGCATGTCTTACGTGTTGTACATGTGATCCTGCCAATAATATTAGACTGATAATGCTATTGAATTTGGTAATTTATTTCCTAAGAAGGCTAGAGTGTACCTTTCTTAATCATTTAGAAAGAGAATTGATTTCCTCCATGGATAATTGCCTTCCTGATAAGGTTTTATTATAGAATATTGTTAAACTTGGCAAATGAATTTCGAGAAAAGATTTAAATACTATTTGTGACTTTTAAAAGAGAAAATTGTCAATTGCTTAGTATTTCTTTTCCCGATGTAGTTGGGGTGGACTGTTTGGTTTTGCATGAGTGTGTGTGACCGCTTCACAATTTACATTCCGCGAGCGGAGTGTGATTTCCCCCACTCTCATGGGAGCGGACCGTACGCCACGGCGGATTGAATGATGCACTTATTGTTCGGGTTGTTCGACCCTCGACAGTGTGTCACGCCCCGAAATCCAACCATCGGGCCGTGATGGCATCTAACGTTGAACCCGCTAGCCAAGACAACGTGTATAGATAAACTAGCACATTAATATCCATTTAATAGGATAAACAAAATGATTCACAATTTAACAGCGGAAATAAATATGGTTTCAAGCTAAATAAGGACAACATAATACAACAACGCGTAAATTTTTTCCAAAACCTGGAGTCACAAACTCACGAACTGTCTGTAAGAGTGCTAAATACAAGTCTGAAAAAAGAATACATAGTTGTCTCTGAAACTAGAGGAAAAACGGGACAGAAGTGAAGACAAAGGGATGGAAGAGACGCCAAGGCCGACGAACGCCAGCGGGTATACCTTAAGTCCTATAGGATAAGCTGGAAGACACTCCCACTAATGATGTCCTCCGGGTCAGGCTGCATAATCTGCACAACATAAAGAAGTGCAGGTGTAGAATCAGTACAACCGGCCCCATGTACTGAGTAAGTGCCAAGCCTAACCTCGGTGAAGTAGTGACGAGGATAAGACACGACAACAAAATGTACCTGTGCAGTTCAATAGTATAGCAAAAACTAAACAAGAATACAATTACGAGGAGAACATGCTGGGGGTAAGAGATAGCAAATACTGAAATGACAGCAATGAAAACAACAGTCTGAAATATCTGAAAATAATAACGGGAATTGAAAAAATGGATTAAACATTGAAAGATGCGGCAGTGCATGTCCCCTCGTGCATAATAATAATATAAAACATGGCACGGAATGTCCCCTCGTGCATAATAATATAAAACATGGCACGGAATGTCCCCTGATGCATAATCAATATAAAAATGGCACGGAATGTCCCCTGGTGCACAATCAATATAAAACATGGCACGGAATGTCCCCTCGTGCATAATCAATATAAAAATGGCACGGAATGTCCCCTGGTGCACAATCAATATAAAACATGGCACGGAATGTCCCCTCGTGCATAATCAATATAAAAATGGCACGGAATGTCCCCTGGTGCATAATCAATATAAAACATGGCACGGAATGTCCCCCCGTGCATAATAATATCAAACATGGAACGGAATGTCCCCTCGTGCATAATCAATATAAAACATGGCACGGAATGTCCCCTCGTGCATAATAATATAAAACATGGCACGAAATGTCCCCTCGTGCATAATAATATAAAACATGGCATGGAATGTCCCCTCGTGCATAATAAGATAAAACATGGCACGAAATATCCCCTCGTACATAATAATATTAAACATGGCACGAAATGTCCCCTCATGCATAATAATATAAAACATGGCACGTCATTACCCTTCGTGCTTTAACACTCTTCCTCACCCAAACAACAATCACAAACAACCGGCAAGGGAGTAAACAAAATAGAAATAGGAATCCCAGCAAGGGAACAATAACAGTAATCTCAACATCCCAGCAAGGGAGACAATATCAAACAATGCACAGCATCAACCTTTGTGCTTTAACACTCTTCCTCACCCAAACAACAATCACAAACAACCGGCAAGGGAGTAAACAAAATAGAAATAGGAATCCCAGCAAGGGAACAATAATAGTAATCTCAACATCCCAGCAAGGGAGACAATATCAAACAATGCACAGCATCAACCTTTGTGCTTTAACACTCTTCCTCACCCAAACAACAATCACAAACAAGGGCAAGGGAGTAAACAAAATAGAAATAGGAATCCCAGCAAGGGAACAATAATAGTAATCTCAACATCCCAGCAAGGGAGACAATATCAAACAATGCACAGCATCAACCTTTGTGCTTTAACACTCTTCCTCACCCAAACAACAATCACAAACAAGGGCAAGGGAGTAAACAAAATAAAAATAGAAATCCCGGCAAGGGAACATCAATTAAAAGAATTAAATCCCGACAAGGGAACTATACAATGATGACCTGGCAAGGGTATATTTCAATAACTCTTTCTCTTTCTTTCACTTTCATTTCCATGAT
>ML339659.1:0-37167 GCA_005239505.1 Nicotiana paniculata | reverse complement strand
TATATATATATATATATATATATCGGGTTGGGCGGATCGTCCCTATTTTTATTGGATTATTATTAGACTGACAAAAAAAGAAGTAAAACTTTGGAAAAAGAAAATACTATTGAAAAAATGTATTTTCCGGCCATTCTAATTTTTTTAATGAGTTAATAAAATTTTTATGATTTTTGTGTGAAAAATATAATTATATGAGTATTTGTGAAATTTATTGCAGTTTATGGCCGCACACAAGAAGGAAAAGAAAAAGAAAACAGATGAAAAAGTCAAATATCCTGACGCAAATCACGTAGAGATATTGGACATTCTCACCTGTTATTCTAATTCTTGTCATTTGTATTTACCATACCCATGACAGTTGCATTGATATGGATTTTTCCTTGATGAGACGGCCGTTGAGGCGGAACCAGGATTTTAAGTTTATGGGTTTGAGATTCTAATCGTTTTAAGCTTTTCTTTTTATTTTTTATAACAATGTGAATTACCATTAACATCAACAAACAATTACAACTTGTAGAGTACCCAATTCCCAGAACTAATCGCTTTAAGTTAGTGTATTCTAAATTGATAATTTATACATATTCAATAGATTTTTAAAATAAATACAAGATTCGAACCAAAGCTACTGGATTCGACAGAATCCGCTCCCGGCACTTTAGCTCCGCACCTGGACGGCCGTATTCAATACACGTTTTGTTAGTTACAACTAATTAATAGAAATTAATTGAATAATGTTGAATGCGCATGGCTTCACATTTCCACAAAAAATATTCCAGTAATATATAATAACATTCTATCAGTATAATTTAACGGCATTTAACTGGTTTTCTATCCTCTTTTAAGTAATGAGATAATGTAAAAATTCTTTATAAAGTTTTAAGTTTGTGCACTTTACAGTGTATATAATATTTCATGCCATTAAGATTTAAATTGTGCAATATAAACATTATCTTGTAACATGAAAAATAAATTAAATAACGTTCTTTAATATGTTAAGTTACAACCATAGTATAAACATTGATATGCTTATTGGTAGGCCATGATACCTATAAATTGACTCTAATTGCCATTTTCACATGGAAATTTGTAGCAAGCAAGCTGCAACTGTCCCATTGCCTTCCATTTTTGCAAAGTTTTAGCTGTCCATATATAGTGTTTATCTTGTCATCATTTGTTCCGACCTGAGCTATGCAAGAACGAGATCTCCCTTGATCCTTGTTATATGTGCATAAAGACGCTCTCTTGGGAACTATTCCAAGATTCTCCGTTAGTTGAATCGCATCCACTAGACTCCACACCTTCTGCTCATTCCTTTCGTCAGCTCTTTGATCGGGATACTTAGTTTCCTATGTACTATGGCTTTGTTCAATATCTGTAGCTGCTTCTCACCTGAGTCCTCAGACTCGGGCGAATTCGTCTGCAATGGCGATGTTTGTGTTTTACGCAATCCAAAGTCCTCCTCCCCTGACATCAAATTGAAGAACAAGAATAAACAGAAGGGAAGATTTAGGTTTCCGTTTCCTCAGTTTTCTCTATGCAAATCTTGAAGATCAATATTCTTATGCCTTTTCTTGCACTTATACCAATATACATCATACACTCTTTATGTAAAACATGGCTATGATTCTTGTATTAGCAATTTTTTCCTTTCCACTTTATAAATTTGATAGTATATACTTTCTCTAAGTATTAAACAACTTTGACTTCTCGCGGATCAGTTATGTGAATCCGACGTTCTATTTTCTATTCATCATAATTAGATTATTTTATTCTGGTCACTAACAAATGAAAAAGAACTTGGAATAACGGTATGTTATCCGTATAACTTATGTGTGACAAATTCAAGACGTGAAATCAATGTCAAACCTACATCACACCTTCTTGTGGTGCGGCCTTCCCCTGAATCTTGTGTAAACGGGAAATGTTTTATGCACTAGGCTGTCATTTTAACCTATCACGAGCCTATGTCTAACCTTAGAATCAGTTACGGCTTAATCGAATTCAATATTGCTCGACACAAAACATGATATACATTAAATTTTTAACAAATATTGTATTATTCGGAACGTGCTAATTCCATCGAAGTTAAAATTCTGGACCGCATCTAAATTTTCAACTAAAATGACTAAATCAATTCTAATTAGCGATGAGCAAAAATAAAAATTGGAATTTAATTCAACCCAATAAAAAGATAGATTTTCTTGTGCTGCAGTGTACCACACAGACTTAGCCCCATGTTATCAGCCCGATAAATAAATCAAAAGAAATGCGGTGAACGTGGATCGAACACGTGACCTTCAGATCTTCAGTCTGACGCTCTCCCAACTGAGCTATCCCCGCTATGTTTTCCATTTCTCTTTCCATAAAAATAACTAGAATTCTACTTGCATTAGGAAAAGGATTTAAATTTTACAACAATAAATAATTAGAAATTCATTTAGGAAGCCATACGAAATCCTACTTCTGTTAGGTTTATGCTTAAGAAATATAAACTATAAATAAGCCTTCCCATTATTGAATACTTATCAATGCATCTCTTCTGAAATTCACTTTATTTCCTTTTCTAAATTTCATTTATTTTCTTTCCATCTTATTTTTTATAATTTGCAAAAATCATGGCAGTATATGTTCCTTCTACTCACTGTCATTTCCGTTACTGAAAATGTTGGTAGAGTTTGTCATGTTCAGTCAGCAGTTCGACAAAGCGATACACCGGTTTATATTAGTTGGTCTTTTCCTCCGTCAGGGTTTATCAAGATTAAGACGGACGGAAGTTTCATGCCTAATTCTGGATTAGCGGGGTTTGGAGGTATTGCACGAGATGATAAGGGAAGGTGGATAACTTACGAGCGCCTTGGAATGAAAGCGACATCGAGCCTTACAGCAGAACTATTTGCTATACATGCCGGTCTAACTCTAGCAAAGAACTACAATTTGAGGAAAGTTATCATCATCGACCGACTCGAGTGATGCCGTGATGTTGCTGACAGTGAAAAATATCATCGAAGATCATCCTGACAATGCTGTGATAAAAGAGTGTAGGCGTCTCATGGTCGAGCTTGAGATCTTTATGGTTCATACTCTAAGACAAGGTAACAATTGTACGGATCACTTAGCAAAGATCGGAAGAATGCAAAAACAAAACATGGTAATATTACATCCTCCACCTTCTTCCATGCATCAATTACTCATCGCAGACATGACTCACGTAGCTTACCCTAGATACCCGAAGCATGTAATGAAATGTGGAATATGACAAAATTGTGAAGTTGTAGTATTTGTAAATATTAAAAAGAATGCAATCATATTTAAACTAATATCATTTTGTTAATGTCGGGAAGATGATATGATCTTTGTTTCCTTCGGTTATTTTTTGTCTAACGTTTTCTTACTCAATATATGGCACAGTTGTTATTTTTCTTGGCTGGCGATAATACAAAACAATTAATGGTTTTTCTTTTAAAGTTTAACAAAAATTCATTTATGGCAGAGGACCAAAGAATGCCACTAAATCTATGTCCTACAAATTTCACCCGTTGGCTTTAAATTTTAATTAATGTTTAGTTACTTTTACCTGTAAATCATGTGTTTGTTAGGACCCAAATTTACATAATAAACACCATTTTCCAAAGAGTTTAAGTTCAGCCACTGATTGTGTAAAATGAAAGTTACGCAATGAAAGATAATTATAGGTAAATCTCTTGATACGTATTGGATAGGTAAAGTGTACAAAACATTCAGTATTTATGCAAGGTCCACAAAAGTGTCGCCACCCGAGGGATATAACGTAGGCAACTTACGCAGGTGCAAGCCTTTGATTTTAGGGTTCGAACCCGTAACCTATAGGTACACGAATATAACTTTACCATTATTTAAGGCACTCCTTCAAAACTATTAGTAATTGGTAATGTGATAATAATGGTGATTAACCTACTATTACATGTCAAAATTCACTGGTAGTGTAACTTTATAATGTCAATGTACATGATTTTCAGATGCATATGTGGGAATAAGGCTGTATTGTGGTCCGGGCCCAGCCGCAGGCCCAAGAGCTCACATGGGCTTTGGGCTAAACGGGCTGGCCCATATGGTCCGAGCCCAAGCGGTCCTAGGAGCCCACGACGGGCCTGTCCAGTATGGGGAGATCGTGAGCTCGGGACCGGATGGCGGGCCTGGGCCGGTTCAAACGGGCCAAATGGCTATTTTTCAAAAAAATAAAATAAAATAAAATTTAATTGGCCAATGGTTGGAAGTTTAAAAAATAGTCATTGGCTTGCTAATTTAGCCGTTTGGCACTTTCAAAAATAGCCATTTTCCCTCAAAACTTTGTTTTAATCCCAAACTTTTTATAATTACACTTTTTCTCTTTTCTCAACTATAAATACCCCTAATTCTTTCATTTTTACTCACAAAATCATCAATCTCTCTCTAATTTTCTTCTATAATTGCTTACTTTATTATTGCAATTTGTGAAAAATTGTGAAGTTGGTGAATTGAAGTATTCAAGTCTTCAACATTATACAATTTTCAAGAAGTTGTTCGTCAATTCGGTAAACTCGTTCCAACTCTTAAGTTTTAATATTATAGTTTTGTTTATTTTAGTTTGTATAATTATAATTAATATGTCTTATTCTTTGACAAATATGTTTGGTAAAAGTAAGGAAAAATCCAACATTGGTGAATCTAGTGGCTAAGCTACTACTCCTCCCCCGGCTCCCCGACCCAAACCTGTTACCCTTCCTCCTCCACATGTTATTCTTGATAGTGATAACCCTTTATTTTAATTTACCGATAGTTAATTTTACCATGATAATGCGCCAGGTGAACAATTAAATGATGAATATATGAATGCTCTTTATGGTAATCCAACTATTGATGAAAATGATGATTAAAATATACATTTAGATGNTATTACCCGTCCTCCCCCACCTATTATTCTTGATAGTGATAACCCTTGTTTTCAATTTACTGATAGTCAGTTTATACATGATCTTACACCAGGTTCACAATTAAATGATGAATATATGAATGCTCTTTATGGTAATCCAACTATTGATGAAAATGATGATTAAAATATACATTTAGATGAAATGCAACCAGATTAGATGATACACCTACTAGTCCTGTAAATGAAGTTAACCCAACTGATAATAATCCAAATGATGCCCCGCCTGACCCTCCTGTAGTAACCCCTATTTTTAATAGACAACCTTCTAAACGGTGCGAAACATCTCTTGTTTGGCACTTTTTTATTCAACTAAGAGATCAAAATAAGGCTAAGTGTAAAACTTGTGGGACTTTGATGGCTCATAAATTTACTGGAGACCGTAGCGGTACGGGTAGTTTGACTAGACACATAAAGACACACCCTAGAGATAAAGCTAGATTTTTTCAAATGAAAGCTGCGCAAGAGGGGACAAGTGTAGGTACTCAAGTTAACCCTAGTACCGAGTCAAATCTAGTTCAACCGGGAATTAACACTGTTACCGGTGGCATTTTATATTACGATCCAAATAAAGATCGTGAAGAATTGGCAAAAATGGTTACTGTTATGTGCTTACCATATAGTTTTCCATCTAACCCTCACTTTGTGCATTATATTAGAAAAGTTTATAATCCTATTTATAAAGGATGGTCTCGCACAACCGTAAAGAGCGAAATTTATAAATATAAACATGAATATGAACAATATTTGCGCTATTTATTTACTCATATAAATTGTCGCGTTGATATTACTATCAATATTGGTAGAAGTGGTAATGACTGTGATTATCTTACTGTTACCAGTCATTGGATTGATGAGGAATGGATAATGCAAAAGCGCATTATTTCTTATAGAATAATTAATTCACGTCACACAGGGAAGTTTATTGCTAACACAGTTGCAGATATTTGTAGATATTTTTGCATTAGAGATAAAATAATGTCAGTTTCAATGAATAATGCTTCTAGTAACACTAATGCTATAGGCTTGCTTACAACTACACTAAATCCTGCATTTAGTAATATTTTCCATGTTAGATGTATTTGTCATATTTACCATTTAATCGTCGGTGATGGTATGAAAATTTTAAATGTTGAAATTGAAAAGGTTAAAATGGCTCTTAATTGGCTTTTTCGTTCAAACTGTAGAAGTAGACTTAGAGAATATTTTTTTAAAATGCGATGAATTTGGCCTTAGAGAAATAAAGGTTCCTAAATCTTGTCCGACTAGATGGAATTACATGTATGAAAGTTTAGTTGTAGCATATGAATATAAAAATCCAATAAACGCAACGTTTAATGCTCGTGTTGGTGGTGATGATGATGATGAGCACCCTACAAATCAGGATTGGACTAATGTTAAAATTCTTGTAGAATTTTTAGAAAGATTTTATGTTGCTACAAATGAATTATCTGAGCAATATTATCCTACTATTTCTAACTGTTTAGTTTATTTTGAAATACTTGTAAATTTGTTTACTCAATTTTCAGAGGGTGGGATAATTTATGAACTTGCTATTGATTCTATGAGAGAAAAGTTTAAAAAATACCCTATCCCTCCTATTTATTGTGTTGCTGCCATGTTAAATCATACTATGAAATTAAGAGGTCCTCACTTTTGGTATACAAATATTTATAATGCTTTAGCACTTTCAGACGAGGAAATGTCTACACTTGCAGATGCAAAAGCCTCAATTAAAATAAATGCTCAAATAATTTATAATGCTTATCAACTTGCCTTAGATCATGCTAGACCAATTCCAACTCCTACTTCGTCTAGTTTGCAATCATCTAAAAGAACTGTGAGACTAAAAGCACTTAGTGCTTGGACAGGGTTCAGGGGTTCTCAAGGTGAAAATATTGATGATAGTTCACAACTAAATGAGCTTCAAGTTTATTTGTCATAGGGACTTGAATCAGAGAATCCCGATGGCTCCTTTAATATTTTGGAATGGTGGAAAGACAAAGAAAAATAATATACGGTTCTTTCAAGGATGGATCGAGATATTTGAAGTATTCAAGCTTCAACATTGGCATCAGAGAGCGCTTTCAGTCAAGCGAGACTTCAAATCGGTGATCATAGAGCGTCTATGAGGGAGAGCTTGGAAAAATCAGTATTCTTTAGAGATTAGATCCGTTCGGAACGAAGAAACTTTGGACTTGCTGAATCACAACCATAGATAGATGAAACTTATGAAGAAATGCTAGAGGAACTTGCGGAGGATGCTGCTTCTCCCGGAAGCGGTGATGAACAAGCTTCTTTTCCTCCACCACCAACAAAAATTCCTCCGAACCTTGAAGGATTTATGAAATTTGTAGAGATAATATGTAGACTAATATGTAACTTGTATTTTGGCACATCTTCATTAGTTTTTTTTCCTTTTAATGGTGGTATTAGCACCTTGTTGTGCTCATTCCATTGGGGGGAGGAAGACTAAGAAAGATATTGTCATTTTTTGTTAATGTCGTAATAATAAAAATTATAAGGCATTCCCTTGAATATTTCTTTACAATTTTTTTGTGTTTAAATTTTAATTACAAGATTTAAGTCACAATTATATGATATAATTTACAAGAAATTGCCTTAGATAAAAAACTTCAAAAAAAAAAAAAAATAGCCTGGAACACTTAGGCCTGTGGGCCCGGCCCACTTATCCCGGACCCATATGGGCTTAGGCCCACAGTGGGCCGGTTCTACCCTCCGAGACCATTAAGCCCGGGACTGCTTGGGACCAACCCGCCAGAGCCCGAGACCGTTTGACCCGGCCCGTTTAGCCCATTTTGGCCCGGGCCCGGACCACATTACAGCCTTATGTGGGAAGTCATAACTCATTTAGATCAATAACATTATATTTAACGTAACAGTTGGGTTGTGGACTTAATTATTATTGGAAGGAAATTCTGTCTCTGCTTTTTATACTCTTAATTGGAGATTTAATGGGCAACATAAGTGCTAGAAAATTATCAAAATTTTCTATTGAGGATGCAAAAATGGTTCCTAATTATGAGGATAATGGTGGTGGATTAGTTGCAGCAGGTAATGTAATTGCAATTTGTTTATATTTGTCACAGAGGACGGATCAAGGATTTGAAGTTTATGAATTTTGAACTTGTTATCATCATAGCTCTTTTTAATTATTAGGTTCCTAATTAAATATTTATACATATTTAATAAATTTACTAATATAAATACAAGATTTAAGCAAGCTACTGTCGTTCAAACCCGTACGTAATACTGTAGCTCCGCCTTGGATTTGTGCGGAAGTGGTTTTATTTTTTTTGTTTCTTTAGCAGAATATTTTGTCATTTGATTTTTTTTTTAATAATAATATAATGAGACGAAAATGCTTACTTGTGAAATGAAGTGTTTGTTCAAGAATGCCCAGGTCTTTGCTCTAGGAGGTCTTTGCTCTAGGAATACAGAAATTCCCTACGAAGTAGTTAAAAGAAAAAAGAATAGGCCGTATACAGTGGCAGATCCAAGAATATAGTAGTTAGAGAATTCAAAAATTACAAAATTTTTGTATATTTTATATTTTTGAACCACTTTTACCGCTACACAAGGTGTTTTATATTTTATTTTAAGGAATTCAAAGGTTTATATATATATATATATATATATATATGTATGTATGTATATATTATTACCCTATTGTATAGTTTAACTTTCGGTAAAGGGTCTGATCTATTCCTTTACT
Organism: Nicotiana paniculata; assembly: GCA_005239505.1. Lineage (NCBI taxonomy): Eukaryota > Viridiplantae > Streptophyta > Magnoliopsida > Solanales > Solanaceae > Nicotiana > Nicotiana paniculata. The sequence continues at coordinate 28,483 of ML339659.1, read as the reverse complement.
ATTACAATTATTTAAAAATGTCTTTCGTTATACTGTGTGGTCAAAAGACTCCTTACCGTTACACTATTAAACAAAAATACTCCTAAACAGACGGAATAGACACGTAGCGTTGATTTAAAGCTCAAGGCCATCTAATTCTTTTTAATAACCCAAATTGGACCGAACCCGCTCCGACCCACATACTTCACCCACCCTTTCTCCAACTAAATATAGAGTTCAGAACCCTAATTTCGTCCACTAATCAGAAAAAAGTCGTCTTCTCTCTATTACTCAAAATTCATAATTGCAAAACTCAAGATTCAGTCTCAAAGGTGGGTTCAATGTCCGATTCAACAGCTACATCAAAGAGGAGGTTCCACTGTGGGGAGATTGCCAAGAAATTCAAATCAACCACACCTCAAAATCCAGGAAGGAGATTCTATAAGTGTGCTAAACCTGAAGTAGATTTTAATTTTGCTTATGATTTGTTGTTTGAAGATATTATACAAATTTCGTAATTGGTTGTTTTTGTTAGAATGAGTCGTGCGGATATTGGGAATGGCAAGACGAATCCTACCCGGACAGAGCATTGATAGAAATCAACAAGTTGCAGTGTAAATTAGATGCTGCTAATGTGACAATCAATATGTTGAATCAGTTGTTGGATACATGCAAAGTTGAAAGGACAAATTGCTGGAAAAAGTTGATATATCAGAGGCTGTAAAAAATATTGAAGTGAATAAAGCAAGGGATATGGAAGAGAAATTGTTGAAGATGAAGATGTTTGTTTTGATATCGTTTGCACTGTTTGTTGGCTTTCTTGCGGCAATGATGATGTAGTGATGCATTAGTTAAGAACAATTAGTGCTTATTGTCTTTGATGAAGTTAAATGTTGTTGATGAAATGTATTGTTGTAATCAAAATGAACATGAATCTTTATGTATTGATGAACTGGTTTGTAAATGTTATGAAAATATTTCTACTTTGTGTAGTGCCTACACATTTGTAATATTTTTCATGTTGCATTATTACTTAAAAATGTATCATTTCAACTTAGTGCACTACTTGGAACAAGTTATTATGAATTCTAACATTGAGATGGGTATAATAGACGTTAAAATAGTTGCTCCAAATTCAGGATGTAGATACACCTATGAATAACTCAACATAGAAATGATACCGCAAATCAACACCTAAACATGTATCATTCCAAAATTGCAGCACTGTTAAGATCAAAAGTTCGCAGCAGTTAAGTACATAAATACGTGCAAACTTGAAAAGGATAATTGACGGAATAAATACTAGTCAAAAAATAATTAAGTAATATCATCACAGTAGTTACATCACCAAAAGATTACCTAATGGATGAATGGATGCCATATTATAACAACAAAAACTTACACAACCAAGTCATAATATGACATCAAAATTCAATACCAATATTAACAAGTTTGCAGTTGATACATCCCAACAAATCATAAAAAAAGTTCAGCTTGGTCACCATTTTTATTTCCTTGGCCTAAGCTTCCCAATACTCTGTTACCTTTGTTTTTCTAATTGATTTACGGTAGAAGGATTTTCTTTCTATCTTAAAAATGGTGGTGAGTATGGAAGGTTTGTCGGATCACTCACACTAGTGTGATCACCAGTGAAGTTTATTGACCTTGTGCCAGTGGGTATCAGTACCTTTTTGTCTCATCTTAAGTCTTGTATTGACTTTTGATATCACTCTTGGTCTCAACACAACATCTTGATCAACCTCCAGATCCATTCTTGATTGGCCAATACTCTTAACTCCAGGTGTAGGCATGAACATAAAGTCACTGTTTTGACTGGGTTGACTTATTGGAGGGGCTGGACAGTTAATTTCTTCTTCAGTTTCTTCATCTATCAAAGTTCTTGTCCTCTTTGTTTGTTGTTTTACCTTTCCCTTTAGTTGCTGAAAAATCCAAGTTAGAAAAACAAAACAAGTTCAAATTTCAGTAAATAAATATTCAAATTACACTTTACATGTCCACAAGTCCTACCATTGTTGGTTGTCTCTCCACATTTGCTACAAGTCATGACTCTTCCTTTTCTGGATTGTGACCATAATCCTTGCCTTTTAATTGCCTCATCCTTCTGCCTATCATTCTTAATTTTAAGCCTGCCATCCAACTTCACCAACTCAGGTGGCTCCATTGCTTATGATGGATCAATCTTCCAAAAAAATTCTCCTCTTACAGGTTGCAACTTGTGTTTACAAGTGAGTAGAAATGCCTCCTTGCTATACCACCAGTTCATCTCTATCAAAGGATCACCCATGTTGTGAAGTACAACTTTAATAACATGTGGACATGGGATTCCTGTAAGGTCCCACTGCCTACATGTGCACTTCTCACAACCATATGTCGCGACCCCTTTTTTCCTCGCGGAGTCTGGATTTCGATATTTTGGGACAATTCGTTTCCTTTTGGAACGGGTATGGAATTTGAAGGTCGCCACCTAACGGATTGAGGTGCGTTAGGGTGCCTAAAGAAAATAACTCATAAACCGGTTTGCATCACCATAGATTGGGTAAGGGCTCGAAATTACCTTGAAGTGAAGGTGTTAGGCACCCCTCGAGGTCCATAATGGTGGGTCCTGGCCAAACTCAATTTAAGCGAATTAGTCTATAATAGAAAATAAAATAGTTTAAACAGATAGAGATTACTTTAAAACGGGAATTAAAGGGGTCCTAGGTTTATTATCCTATAGGATCACTTCCATGAAATACTCGGTAACCTTCCCCAAATTGAGGTGTTAAGCGTAGCATTAGCGCATAGGTCATCATCTCCTTTACTACCCAGTTACCCTCCCCTTTTCAATTATTACCTAAGCGTTCTAATAGCATCCAGTACGTACCTTATGCGTGCACTACCCGTCCCTTATCTATGGCCCTGGAGGTATTTAGGACCTCTATTTAAGGTGGTTCTAGACTCACCTATGTTGCTTAAAAGGGGAAAATCTAAGCGACAAACAAAAAATCAAGTAAGACTGTCACATAAGGATCAGTTAAGGGGCTCATATTTACCTTCACAAATAAACAAACAATTGCACTCTTATTCAAACAAGCAGTTTTAAATGATTTAGGAGGTCCTATAGGCAAGATATCTAAATGAGCACAAATAGAATGTACAACAGTTTTATTAAGCGAGGCAGTGAGTACCTATCAGTTTGCCTACTGATTTTTATCACTTACTAAATCTTGGCACTTTTCAAGCAGAAAGAAAATCACAATTTTAAACCCAAGATTTTAATTATCTTACATGCTTGCCTAAGTGATAATCGTGCAGGATCCTATAGACATGGTATCTAAACGTTAATCAGACCATAATTTATAAACCAGTGATTGATTTTAAGCAGCAGATTTCATCTTTTTAGATTCTATAGGCATGCTTTCTATGTGCTGAAACTGATTACAAACATTATTTCCTATAGACATGATATCTAAACACATAAACTGATTTTTTACACTTACTTCCTATAGGCATGATGTCTAAGTTTCAAGACTGATTTTATATGTGTTTTCTATAGGCATGATGTCTAAGTGAGTAAAGATGTTAACCAATTGTCAAAGGAGTTCAACAAAGAAGATCTTAGAAACATGATTTCTAGTGCACACGGAGAGGTTTTGAAAATATGATACTTGATGCAGAATTGATAAACGGCGTAGAAGCAGGATTTCTAGGATACAAGTGTGAAAATTCATAATCACAAGTAATAAGATAAGTCCTATAGGAATGGTTTCTAACGACATGCATATAAATAATCGCCACAACAACCTATAGGCATGATTTCTACACGAACCCAACAAATATGTATAAAATCCCTCCCCAGCTTTTACTAATAACCCCCATATCTATTTTACAAAGGTTATTACATTATTACAGACCATTATGAATTACATAATGAAAATCACTATACTATAGGGAGCCTTGGCAGGCCCAAAGTCAACCTGGAAGCCAGACCTTCAATCAAATCTAGAGTACACCAGTAGTTCATAATACACCAAATGGGCTTCTAGTGTGTCAAAGTTCTCAAGGGCCTCAGGGACCCCGGGCAATGCTCACACCAGAACCTTTTGAAAAAAATAGTTTTGTAAACAAGTTTGGAAGGCCAGCCCCAATGCGTCAGAGTTCGGAGGAGTCTCATGGACTCCTAAGCAGTGCTCACACTGGGGGGAGGGGGCAGGACCCTAGAGATCTAAGATTAGGAGTTGAAATAGTATATAAAAGTAGGAGATAGTTTTAGGAAAAACAGTTTGGACTTTTAAAAGTGAATAGAAACAGATTACAAGATAAAGAACTACAAAACAGAACCAAATTTAGCAGACTGAATTCAGACATGAATTCCAGTAGTTAAACTATCACCATGAACACTGAAATCATAGACAGAACAGAGTCATAAATAAGTCAAACAAGGTTTCCCATGGTTGGAATTGACTTAGTTCATTAACTATTACTAGGTGATCATATAGACATGTATTAAACAGAGAACAACATACTGAAGTTAAGTTACTAATCAAACGGTCATACAGAAAGGATAACAGGATTTTAGAGCACCATTATCCTCGAAAGAAGCATACAAAAATCATGAATTAATCAGGAACATATTAAGATAAATTATCGACACATAAAACAGGACAGGAATTTAAGCATGCTAGTTGAGAAATAAGTAAACAAGTGTCATGGATTGAACAGGAATATGCTAAAGTCTATTAGCCATACTAACATATTGGACATGACAAATTAACAGGAGTTAAGGCATGCTAGTTAACAGAAACATAGGGCAAACAGAGGCATGTTGATATCTATAGCCGACTGACTTCATAGCATACTGAATAGGACATGATAACAGAAATAGTCATGCTGATTAAGAGCAATAAGAAGGAAGAACATAGTTCTAACTACATAGCATATTGAATGATAACAAAAGCGGAGGCATACCAGTTAGGAGATAGTAACAGGAAAGTGAAGCAAATAGGATCCAAGGGTCTAGCCTTGGCTTTCAGCCGGTTGAACAGAGTAACAAATAGAAGTAATAGAAAGAACTACAATTGAGAGTGTGTAAGTAAGAGAAAGAGTTTGTGTGTGTGTTTCTGTGTCTTTCTATGTGTGTTCGTGTGTTTGAAAGAAATCAGAATGGGGTTTTATATAGTATTTCGCATAAAAGAGAAATAAGGCAGATAAAATCAGAGTTAACGAATAAGGCAGGCAAATAAAATCAACCAGTTAATTGGGGGCTAAACTCGATCAAATAATTCAACAGAATCCGGAAAACACCCCTTAAATTGGGGAGAATTAATTAACATCCAAATTAGGGATTTAATAAGGTAAATAAATAAATAAGAGACATTTAGGGGCCGGTTAAAATGATCAAATCCCATAATTAGGCTAGTAAACTAATTAAGACAAGTAGTACCATTTATGAATCACAAATAAGCAAAATAGGTAAAAATTCATAGAGAAATACCAATTTCAGCAGAGAGTATAGTTTCGAACCCTAATTAGTCAAATAAAATCAATTATCCTCTATTAATTGACAGGACAAAGAATAATGGGCAAATATCAGAACAAGTAGTGAAGTAATTAGAAATCCTAGGGATTAGAACATAGACATGAAAATCAGTCGAACAAGTAAAGAAAACCAAAGTTAAACACTTAAAAAATTTAGTATTTCTTGCAGAAACTTAAAGGGATGAAACCCTAATTTTAGAGAAAATAAAAATTGATTAATAATAAGAGAACACAGAAAGTTTATAAAGAGAAATAACAAATAAACTTAAAATTATCTCATATGTACAAGGATATGAACAGATTCGAGTAGTAAGAGACTATGGTTTTAAAAATTGACAGAGATGAGAAGAAAATCTGGTTTGGAACCATAGATTTGAGCCATAAACATGAAGATAATAGTACTCACAAACGGATATGAACATAGGCAAATTCATCGAGAAAAATAAAAGTTTTTGGACCAAATTTTAGTTGAATCTCTTAGAGATTCCATCAAACAACGACAAAATCGAACAACCAGTGAAGATAGGAGGCCGGCTAGGGCCTAAAATCGATGGGAAACCCCATAGATTGAAGGATTTATGGTGACGGCGGCTAGGGTTAGGGGAGAGTTAAAGAGAGAATGGAGGAGGGAAGGGATTTGGGGGAGGCCTAATTGGAGAAGTGAGTAGGTTTTGGGGGGTTTTGGGTAATCAAAAATGGTAACCACATCCTGGACCGTTGATCTCTGAGATCAACGGCCAGGATTTGATCTGGTAGTTGGGCGGGTCAGATAGGAGATTGGGTTGTGGGTACTTTAATTGGGCTAAGGGTAATGGTTTGGGTCATATCCGAAAAATGAAATTAAATTAAAAGAGGTCAATTTAGGTCATTTGTTAAATACCTAATTAATTTGATAAATAATTTATAAATATATCTAATAAATAATAAAAAAATGCTATTGATGCATAAAAATAATTTAAAATAATTAATTAATATTATAAAAATACAAATGTCATTTTCTTGTGAAATAAAGTAATTATGCACTTGTGGGCTATTCTAGCAAAGTTATTGCAATTATAACCCTAAAATGTAAATATGACTATTCGTAAAATAATAAAACTTATCATAGATATAAATGATAAAATTAATCAAATAAAATTATCATAAAACCATTTGTGATGCAATTAGTAATTATTTATATCATAAAAATACTAGGATAAATGAATTAAAAATCCTTTCAAATGCAGAAATTATGAAAAAATATTAATCGATGATCATGCATTATTTTGAAGATATATATGTATTTTAAAAATAATATAGGGAAAAATTGGGTATCAACACCATATTCACATAATGCTTATCAGAACCTTCTGACATTTCATAGTCATTTTCTCCATTGGCATTAACTCTACATGCTGATTGAGCAATTTGCATGTACTCATTGTACAACTCCATGATTTTTGGACTAAAGTCATGTCTCCAACTCCTCACTTCATCTTCATGTTCCTTAATAGGTTCATCACTTTGATTCTAATGTCCTCCAGATAAGCTTTACACCAAGCCTGAGGTGGGTACTTCAACAAACCAGATGTTGCATCCTTATTCAACTCCTTTAAATTCTTTAGTTGGTCCTTGAATTCCTCCTCATAAGTAGACCATGCACACCACCAAAGTAGTTTTTTGCTTTCACCAGTATTGTATATAATGCAACAATTAGCCTCAATATGTCTAACAAAAAATCTATGTTGTGATTGAGGAAGGACAGTTCTAACATCATCAATTAATCCCTATGATAGTTACAAGAACATATTGTAACAACCCGACCGATCGTTTTGCGTTATCGGACCCTGTTCCCCTAAATGAAACTTCCCATAGCGAATTTTTATGATTTATGACTTGCGGGGACTGGTGGTCCGGGATTCGGGGGTGTTTAGAGTGCTATAGGGACAATTGGTTCCTTAAGGTTGGCCTTTAAGGCCAAGTTTGACTTCGGTCAAAAATTTGGGTAAACGACCTCGGAATTGAGTTTTGTCGGTTCTGGTAGCTTCGTGTGATGATTTTGGATCTGGGCGTATGTTCATAATGGGTTTCTGATGACCCGGGGGCATTTCGGCGCCCAATATTGAAATAAGAAGTTCCTATGTTGGTTTGGGACGTGTTTTTGTTTTATCGAGGTCCAAATGGAATTTCGAGACTGGGAATAGCTCCGTTATGTTAATTATGACTTGCCTGCAAAATTTGGTGTCATTCCGAGTTGTATAGGTCGGTTCGGCGCGTTGTTAGCGAAGTCTAGAAAACTTAAAGTTCCTAAGTTTGGTTCTTGGGGTGTTGAGGTGTAATTTTGAGTTTTAGCGTTGTTTTGGGTGTTCCGAAGGCTCGAGCGAGTCCGTATTATGATTTGGGACTTGTTGGTATATTTGGACGGGGGCTCAGGTGGGCCCAGGTGCCTCCCGGACACCACACGAGGCCAAAAACCAGCTGAAACAGTTGTTGGTGCACCTGTTCTGGTGTGACCGCAGGTGCGGTTGACCAGTCACAAGTGCAGAACCGCTCCTGCGGTCCCAGCCTTGCAGGTGCGATCCCAGTGGTCTGGCCAATTCACGCAGGTGCGGACAAAGTTCTGCAGGAGCGGAGCCGCAGGTGCGGGCCCAGGTTCCCCAGTCCATTTCCGCAGGTGCGAGCCTTTGCTCGCAGGTGCGACCCTTTACTCGCAGGTGCGGTCCTCGAGCCGCAGGTGCGAAAACACGTCCAGACAGTGTGTTTTTATACACGAGTCTTAACACATTTTTCTTATCTTCTTCTTCTTCCTTGGGGCGATTTCCACCATTGTTGAGGGAAAAACGACCGGGTCATTTAAGGTAAGTAAAATCTACTCTAATATTAGCTTCATGCATGGATTTCTAACTTAATTAACTACCTAAATTAGTGAAAAATCAAGAATTGGGTAGTAACCTACAGCTTGCGATAATTTGAGAATTTACCCGTCAATTTGTTATGAAATCAAGTAAGAATTGTATACTAATGATCCTTAGGCTTTGGGTGAGTGTTCCCTTCGAGAATTATTGGAATCCGAGCGTGCGGNGTATATTAATGATCCTTAGGCTTTGGGTGAGTGTTCCCTTCGAGAATTATTGGAATCCGAGCGTGCGGGACCAGGGTTGGATTTTTGAAATTCTTCAAGAATGTTAAATTATTGAATAAATAGGATAATTTCCCTACTTTGAGCATGCATTGATGTCATTGTACCGTATTTGGCTAGTTGCGAGTCCTCGGGTGTAGAGTTCGGAGATTCGGGCGCATCCTTGGTCCAAGGGGTAGATTCGACACGAGGTGAGTCTCCTTTCTAACCTTGTAAGAGGGAATTGTCCCCATAGGTGTTATATATATGTTGTGTGTAATTGTTTTGGGGGCTACGTGCGTACAACGTGACGAGAGTCCGTACGTGGCGACTATCGTGCTATGTAGGGTAGTTTTAGGACTCACGAGCATGCCATTACGTGCCTTATGTGTATCTTTAGCCAAACTTTGAGTTGCTTATTATCTTTGAACCATTATGCTTATTATCTTTGAACTAGTATGCAAATGGTAGAGAGTTGCCTCTGAATTTGCGATGAAATAAATCCTTGTTACAAGTATAGCCTCTACTGAGATTATTGATAAACCCGATATATATATATGCACTCGAGTCGCAGGTATGATTCTCGATCGAGGGAAGCTTTATATTAACTATATATAAGAGTCAGCACTCGAGTCGCAGGTATGATTCGCGATCGAAGGAAGCTTTATGTTAATTATATATATGAGTCATCACTCGAGTCGCAGGTATCATTCGCGATCGAGGGAAGCTTTATGTTAATTATATATAAGAGTCAGCACTCGAGTCACAGGTATGATTCGCGATCGAGGGGAGATTTATGGTAATTATACATAAGTGTCAGCACTCGAGTCGCAGGTATGATTCGCGATCGAGGGAAGCTTTATGTTAATTATATATAAGAGTCAGCACTCGAGTCACAGGTATGATTCGCGATCGAGGGGAGATTTATGGTAATTATACATAAGTGTCAGCACTCGAGTCGCAGGTATGATTCGCGATCGAGGGAAGCTTTATGTTAATTATATATAAGAGTCAGCACTCGAGTCACAGGTATGATTCGCGATCGAGGGAAGCTTTATGGTAAATGTATATAAATGTGTCAGCACCCGAGTCGCAGGTACGATTCGCGAGCAGGGGAAGCTTTACGTCCATTCAGTGTCTAGATATTTCCTTATGACTCCGGTCGGTTGTCTTACCCTTGTGTGCTCTTGGGCTATTGGTTACTGTTTTCCATTGATATTGACTTGACAGATATTTGGGGAAAAACGAAAAGTGTACATAGTTGCTTATTTTCAGTAGTTTCCTGGTTTTCTGTATTTGATAGGTATCTGCTGCTTACTGCCTCACATGTCTACTGCATTCCGTATATCCTGTTTTACATTATTACTGTTGGGCCTTAGCGAGTGTCATGTCGACCTCTTGTCACTACCTCTTCTAGGTTAGGCGGGATACTCACTAGGTACATATATGTATATGTACTCATGTTGCACTTCTGTAGTTAATTGTAGAGGTTCTGAGGCTGGTGTTTCTGGTTATCCGACCGGAGCTTGACTTATCTTCTGGATCGGACTCCACGGTGAGCTGCAACCCCTGACGTTTCTCAGCTGTGCTATGGAGTTATCTTTTTGTTTATTTCTGTGTATTCCTCTGAGACAGCAGTACAGTTTTGTATCATCTTTTGTATATTCTACTAGTTCGCCTGTTGACTTGTGACACTAGTTCCTGGCACGCTCATAGTAGACTCTTATTTTGGGACTGTATATATATTGGATCACCATCATTTTGGCTTTGTATTTAAATTTGTAAATTTTTCCGCTTATTTTTAAATAAGCTAAGTTTAAAACTTTGGGAAATATTTGGGATTGGTATGTTAATAAGGAAAATCTCACTAGTAAACAACTGTTGGCTTGCCTGACTCCGGTGTTGGGCGCCATCACGACCCGTGTGGGATTTTGGGTCGTGACAACATGGTATCAGAGCACCTGTAAGTCTCACGAGTCACGACAAACGCAGTAGAGTCTTGCGGATCGGTACGGAGACTTTAATACTTATCTTCAGGAGGCTACAGGGTGTTAGGAAACCTCTATTTGTTCTCATTCTATCGTGCAGTCGATGATTTACTAAATTCATTCTTCTATTCTCTCACAGATGGTGAGGACGCGTGCATCTGATGTTCCAGACCCGAGAGGGGCCCCTACCCCTGCTGTCCGAGGCCGAGGTAGAGGCCGGGGGAGGGCACCGACCCGTGGTAGGGGACGAGGGCGTCCCAGATATATTCCGGTCCTGCCACCAGAGGACCCTATTATAGAGGAGTAGGATGAGGTGCCTCCAGCATATCCTGCACCCGTAGACTTTATGACGGCGCCAGGCTTCCAGGCAGTTATGGGCCGTATGATGAGATTTATGGACACTATGTCCCAAGCTGATTTATTTCCAGCAGATCCTGCCACTTCTCAGGCGAGAAGGGGAGCCCAGACCCCTACTGCCCAGGCCGCAGGAGCGACAGCAGGATTACACCACACCCCAGGTACACTGCCCATGGGTGGTACCCAACCTGTAGTAGCAACTCCGGAGCCCAGACGAGCTGCGGATGGAAATCAACAGAAGATGTTAGACAGATGAACTCGATTGCGCCCTCCAGTCTTCGAGGGTGAGCGAGGCGAGGATGCCCAGGACTTCATTGATAGGTGCAAAGATAGACTGCACAACATGGTGATCCTAGCGTCCCATGGAGTGGATTTCACTACATTCCAGTTAGAGGGCAGAGCTCGCAGGTGGTGGCAGTCTTATATTCTCAGTAGGTCAGCAGATTCTCCTACTATCACTTGGGAGCAGTTCACCCAGATGTTCTTGGACAGATATATTCCTCCCTCTGAGAGGGAAGAGCTGCGGGGTCAGTTTGAGCGGTTAGAGCAGGGGTAGATGTCCGTGACAGATTATGAGGCTAGATTTTTAGAGTTGTCATGCCATGCTCTTATGATATTACCCACCAACACTGAGAGAATGCGGAGGTTTGTAGCAGGGTTGCATCCAGGTATTAGATCCACCATGGCTCGAGAGGTGGATATGAGTACTCTTTATCAGCTCGTAGTGGAGATTGCTCGCAAGATCGAGGGTTATCGGTTGAGGAGAAGGGAGCAGGGTCAGCAGGATAAGAGGGATAGTTTCTCAGGAGACTTCAGGGATGCACCAGCTAGGAGCAGAGGTCGCTTTGGGGGTGGTCAGCCCAGCAGGCCTCCTTATTCAGCACCTCTGCCACCTCCCCGAGGTGTCCCAGTTAGTCCCCAGTTCAGTGCCATGCCAGAGCGCTCCTATCGTCCTCCAGCTATTCAGAGTTCTTCTAGTGGTTACTCCAGTCACCAGAGATCCTCCAGTTCCTATTTCAGTGTTATGCCTGAGGGTTCACATCGCCCTCCGGCCATTCAGGATTCTTCTTCTTCGGGATAGCAGGATATGTCACTTGTGAGATGTTAGAAGTGCGGGGACTTGGTCCATATGAAGAGGGCTTGTCCTCGATTTCGGGGCAATGCAATGCAATAGGTTTATCATCCTATGAGTTTAGCACCAGCAGTCCGGCCACCTAGAGGTGGAGGACAGGTCGGCAGGGGTCGTCCTGGAGGTGGAGGAGAGTTAGGAGGAGGTCAGGCAGCTCCTGTTCACTCCGGTGGGGCTCAGTCTTCAGGTGCTCCATCCAGGTTCTATGCTATTCTAGCCAGATCAGATGCAGTGGCCTCAGACGCTGTGAACACAGGTATTATTTCAGTATGTGGTAGAGAGTCTTCAGTGTTGTTTGATCCAGGATCCACTTATTCATATGTTTTAGCCCTATTTTCTCCTTTTCTAGATGTTTCTCGCGAGTCCTTGGGATCTCCTATATATGTGTCCACTTCTGTGGGCGATTCTGTGGTGTTAGACCGGGTGTATCGGTCTTGTGTGATCACCTTCTGTGGGTTCGAGGCTAGAGCTAGCCTTTTATTGCTCGACATGGTTGATTTTTAGGTTACTCTAGGCAAAGATTAGCTATCTCGTTATCGTGCCGTGATTGATTGCCATGCCAAGACAGTTACTTTAGCTATGTTCGAGTCACCTAAGATGGAGTGGAGAGATTCTTCATTTAGCGCAGCCAGCCGGGTTATTTCATTTTTGAAGGCTCGACATATGGTCGAGAAGGGTTGTCTAGCCTATTTTGGTTACGTGCGGGACACCACCGCCGAGTCTCCGACGATTGATTCAGTGCCAGTGGTTTGTGAGTTTGCGGATGTTTTTCCTTCGGATCTTCCGGGCATGCCTCCGGACCGTGATATTGATTTCTACATCGATTTAGCTCCAGACACCCAGCCTATATCTATTCCTCCGTACCGAATGGCTCCGAAAGAGTTGAGGAGTTAAAGGAGCATCTTGAGGAGTTGTTAACTAAGGGGTTCATCAAACCGAGTATATCGCCGTGGGGTGCTCCAGTTTTATTTGTGAAAAAGAAGGATGGGTCTATGCGGATGTGTATTGATTATCGCCAGTTGAACAATGTTACCATTAAACACAAGTATCCCTTGCCGCGCATCGATGATTTGTTTGACCAGTTGCAGGGTGCTAGTGTGTTTTCTAAGATTTATTTGTGATCGGGGTATCATCAGTTGAGGATTCGGGCTTCAGATGTTCTGAATACTGCTTTCCGTACGAGATATGGCCATTATGAGTTCCTAGTGATGTCCTTTGGCTTGACTAATTCCCCAGCAACATTCATGGACTTTATGAATAGGGTGTTCAGGCCGTATATTGATTCCTTTGTCATTGTCTTCATTCATGACATTTTGATTTACTCACATAGCTGGGGGAGCACGAGCAGCATTTGAGAGTTGTGCTCCAGACTTTGCGAGAACATAAGCTATATGCTAAGTTCTGCAACTGTGAGTTTTGGTTGGATTCCGTGGATTTTTTGGGGCATGTGGTATCTGGAGAGGGTATTAAGGTTGATCCTCATAAGATCGAGGCAGTTCAGAGTTGTTCGCGTCCTACTTCAGCTACAGAGATCAGGAGCTTTTGAGCATAGCAAGCTACTATCGTCGATTTGTGGAGGGTTTCTCTTCCATTGCAGCTCCATTGACTAGATTGATTCAGAAGAATGTCCCGTTTCGATGGTCTGACGAGTGTGAGGCGGGCTTTCAAAAGCTCAAGACGACATTGGCCTCAGCACCAGTTCTAGTATTGCCTTCCGGTTCTGGGATGTACACAGTATATTGCGACGCTTCACGCGTTGGCTTGGGGTGTGTATTGATGCAGGAGGGGAGAGTTATTGCTTATGCTTCACGCCAACTAAAGGTTCACGAGAAGAATTACCTTGTGCATGATTTGGAGTTGGCGGCGATTGTTCATGCTCTTAAGATTTGGAGGCACTACTTTTATGGAGTGTCCTGTGAGGTTTATACAGACCACCGTAGCTTGCAGCACTTGTTCAAGCAGAAGGATCTTAATTTGAGACAGCGCAGATGGCTTGAGTTTTTGATGGATTATGATATCACCATTCTTTATCACCCGGGCAAGGAAAATGTGGTAGCAGATGCTTTGAGTAGGAAGGCTGAGAGTATGGGTAGCTTGGATTATATTGTAGTAGAGGAGAGACCTCTAGCCTTGGACATTCAGTGGCCAATCTCCTAGTGAGTTTAGACCTTTCAGAGCCTCGTCGAGGTTTAGCACATGTGGTTGCTCAATCTTCGTTATTGGGAGAGATTAAGGCTCGGCAGTTCTATGATCCGTGCTTAGCAGAGCTTCGAGAGGAAGTGGTTCAGGGTAGGGCCAAGGAGAACTATTGGGCGAAGATGGTGTTCTGAGACTTTAGGCCCGCTTATGTGTTCCTAATATTGATGTCCTGAGGGAAAGGATTCTAGAGGAGGCACACAGTTCTCGGTATTATATTCATCCTGGTGCTACGAAGATGTATCGTGACTTGAAGCAACATTTCTGGTGGAGGCGGATGAAGAAGGACATTGTGGGGTATGTGACTAGGTGTCTTAATTTCCAGCAGGTGAAGTATGAGCACCAGAGGCCAGGATGCCTACTTCAGCAGATGCCCATTCCTGAGTGGAATTGGGAGCGCATCGCTATGGACTTCGTGGTTGGGTTGCGAAAGGTGAATTATGAGCACCAAAGGCCAGGATGCCTACTTCAGCAGATGCCCATTCCTGAGTGGAATTGGGAGCGCATCGCTATGGACTTCGTGGTTGGGTTGCGAAAGGTGAATTATGAGCACCAAAGGCCAGGATGCCTACTTCAGCAGATGCCCATTCCTGAGTGGAATTGGGAGCGCATCGCTATGGACTTCGTGGTTGGGTTGCCTCGGACTTTGCGGAAGGTGGACACGGTTTGGGTCATTGTGGATAGATTGACCAAATCGGCACATTTCATTCCAGTAGCTACTACGTATACTTCTGAGAGGTTGGCCTAGATCTACATTCGAGAGATAGTCCGATTTTATAATGTGCCGGTATCCATTATATCAGATCGAGGTCCTCAATTTACCTCACACTTCTGGAGAGCATTGCATAGTGATATGGGCACCCAGATAGACCTCAGTACAACATTTCACCCTCAGACTGATGGTCAGTCGAAGTGTACAGTTCAGATATTGGAGGACATACTCAGGGCATGTGTGATTGACTTCGGAGGTCAGTGGGACCAGTTCTTGCCTTTGGCCGAGTTTGCTTACAATAATAGTTATCAGTCCAGCATTGAGATGGCACCATTTGAGGCTTTGTATGGTCGGCGATGCCGTTCTCCCATCGGGTGGTTTGAGCCTGGCGAGGCTAAGTTATATGGAACCGACCTGGTGAGGGATGCCTAGGAGAAAGTGAAGTTGATTCAGGAGAGGCTCCGTACAGTACAGTGCAGACAGAAGAGTTACGCGGATCAGAGGGCGCATGATGTATCATTTATGGAGGGAGATAGGTTCCTATTTAAAGTCTCGCCTATGAAGGGTATTATAAGGTTTGGGAAGAAGGGCAAGCTGAGCCCGAGGTTTATAGGTCCATTCAAGGTGTTGAGGCGAGTTGGGGAGGTTGCTTATCTGGCCTTACCTCCCCGTTTATCAGGAGTTCACCCAGTTTTTCATGTATCCATGCTCCGGAGGTACCACACCGACTTCTCTCATGTGGTTGTTTCAGAACTATTCAGTTGGATGAGAGGTTGGGCTACGAGGAGGAGCCAATTGCTATTATTGATAGACAGGACCTCCAGTTGAGGTCCAAGAGAGTTTCTGCCGTGAAAGTCCAGTGGAAGGGCCATCCAGTTGATGAGGCGACCTGGGAGTCCGAGGAGGACATGCGGAGAAAATATCCACACATATTCAGCATTTCAGGTATGATTTTAGACCCGTTCGAGGATGAACGTTTGTTTAAGAGGTGGATAATGTAACGACCCCACCGGTCATTTTGCGTTATCGTACCCCGTTCCCCTAAATGAAACTTCCCATAGCGGCTTTTTATGATTTATGCCTTGCGGGGACTAGTGGTCCGGGATTCGGGGGTGTTTAGAGTGCTATAGGAACAATTGGTTCCTTAAGGTTGGACTTTAAGGCCAAGTTTGACTTCAGCCAACAATTTGGGTAAACGACCTCGGAATCGAGTTTCGTTGGTTCCGATAGCTTCGTGTGATGATTTTGGACCTGGACGTATGTTCGGAATGGGTTTCTGATGACTCGGGTGCATTTCGGCGTCCAATATTGAAATAGGAAGTTCCTTAAGTTCCTATGTTGGTTTGGGACTTGTTTTTGTGTTATCAAGGTCCGAACGGAATTTTGAGACTGGGAATAGTTCCGTTATGTTAATTATGACTTGTCTGCAAAATTTGGTGTCATTACGAGTTGTATAGGTCGGTTCAACACGTTGTTAGCGAAGTCTAGAAAACTTAAAGTTCCTAAGTTTGTTTCTTGGGGTGTTGAGGTGTAATTTTGAGTTTTAGCGTTGTTTTGGGTGTTCCGAAGGCTCGAGCGAGTCCGTATTATGATTTGGGACTTGTTGGTATATTTGGACGGGGGCTCGGGTGGGCCCAAGTGCCTCCCAGACACCACACGAGGCAAAAACCAGCTGAAACAGTTGTTGGTTCACCTGTTCTGGTGTGACCGCAGGTGCGGTTGACCAGTCACAGGTGCGGGACCGCTCCTGCGGTCCCAGCCTCGTAGGTGCGACCCCCAGTGGTCTGGCCAATTCACGCAGGTGCGGACAGAGTTCTGCAGGAGTGGAGCCGCAGGTGCAGTCTCCACTCCGCAGGTGCGGGCCCAGGTTCCCCAGTCCATTTTCGCAGGTGCAAGACCGCAGGTGCGGTCCTCGAGCCGTAGGTGCGAAAACACTGTCCAGACAGTGTATTTTTATACACGGGTCTTAACACATTTTTCTCATATTCTTCTTCTTCCTTGGGGCGATTTCCACCATTGTTGAGGGCCAAACGACCTGGTCATTTAAGGTAAGTAAAATCTACTCTAATAGTAGCTTCATGCATGGATTTCTAGCTTAATTAACTACCTAAATTAGTGAAAAATCAAGAATTGGGTAGTAACCTAGAGCTTGCGATAATTTGAGAATTTACCCGTGAATTTGTTATGAAATCAAGTTAGAATCGTATATTAATGATTCTTAGGCTTTGGGTGGGTGTTCCCTTCAAGAATTATTGGAATCCGAGTGTGCGGGCCCGGCGTTGGATTTTGGAAATTCTTCAAGAATGTTGAATTATTGAATAAATAGGATAATTTCCCTACTTTGAGCATGCATTGATGTCATTGTACCGTATTTGGCTAGTTGCGAGTCCCCGGGTGTAGAGTTCGGAGATTCGGGCGCATCCTTGGTCCAAGGGGAAGATTCGACACGAGGTGAGTCTCCTTGCTAACCTTGTAAGAGGGAATTGTCCCCATATGTGTTATATATATGCTGTGTGTAATTGTTTTAAGGGCTACGTGCGTACAACGTGACGAGAGTCCGTACGTGGCGACTATCGTGCTATGTAGGGTAGTTTTAGGACTCACGAGCATGCCATTACGTGCCTTATGTGTATCTTTATCCAAACTTTGAGTTGCTTATTATCTTTGAACCAGTATGCTTATTATCTTTGAACTAGTATGCAAATGGTAGAGAGTTGCCTCTAAATTTCCAGTGAAATAAATCCTTGTTACAAGTATAGCCTCTATTGAGCTTATTGATAAATCCGATATATATATATATATATATATATATGTGTGTGTGTGTGTGTGTGTGTGTGTGTGTTAATTATATATAAGAGTTAGTACTCGAGTCGCAGGTATGATTCGCGATCGAGGGAAGCTTTATGTTAATTATATATAAGAGTTAGCACTCGAGTCGCAGGTATGATTCGCGATCGAGGGAAGCTTTATGTTAATTATATATATGAGTCAACACTTGAGTCGTAGGTATGATTTGTGATCGAGGGGATCTTTATGGTAATTATACATAAGTGTGTCAGCACTCGAGTTGCAAGTATGATTCGCGATCGAGGGAAGCTTTATGGTAAATGTATATAAATGTGTCAGCACCCGAGTCGCAGGTATGATTCGCGATCGAGGGAAGCTTTATGGTAAATGTATATAAATGTGTCAGCACCCGAGTCGCAGGTATGATTCGCGATCGAGGGAAGCTTTATGGTAAATGTATATAAATGTGTCAGCACCCGAGTCGCAGGTATGATTCGCGAGCAGGGTAAACTTTACGTCCATTCAGTGTCTAGATATTTCCTTATGACTCCGGTCGGTTGTCTTACCCTTGTGTGCGCTTGGGCTATTGGGTATTGTTTTCCATTGATATTGACTTGACAGATATTTGGGGGAAGAAAAGTGTACATTGTTTCTTATTTTCAGTAGTTTCCTGGTTTTCTGTATTTGATAGGTATTTGCTGCTTACTGCCTCACATGTCTACTGCATTCCGTATATCCTGTTTTACATTATTACTGTTGGGCCTTAGCGAGTGTCATGTCGACCTCTTGTCACTACCTCTTCGAGGTTAGGCGGGATACTCACTAGGTACATATATATTTATGTACTCATGTTGCACTTCTGTACTTAATTGTACAGGTTCTGAGGCTGGTGTTTCTGGTTATCCGACCGGAGCTTGACTTATCTTCTGGATCAGACTCCACGGTGAGATGCACCCCCTGACGTTTCTCAGCTGTGCTATGGAGTTATCATTTTGTTTATTTCTGTCTATTCCTCTCAGACAGCAGTACAGTTTTGTATCATCTTTTGTATATTCTACTAGTTCGCCTGTTGACTTGCGACACTAGTTCCTGGCACGCTCATAGTAGACTCTTATTTTGGGACTGTATATATATTGGATCACGATCATTTTGTCTTTATGTATTTAAATTTGTAAAGTTTTCCGCTTATTTTTAGATGAGCTAAGTTTAAAACTTTGGGAAATATGTGGGATTGGTATGTTAATAAGGAAAATCTAACTAGTAAACAAATGTTGGCTTGCCTAACTCCTGTGTTGGGCGCCATCACGACCCGTGTGGGATTTTGGGTCGTGACACATACAATCACTTAGACTATTTCATGAACAACAAACTGATAGAATTAAAGACAGAATATAAGCAACAAAAGTAGATCATGGACAGAACTATAAAACCAAAATGGACAGAATAGAAAAAGACAAAATGATAATGAACAGACATAAAAAAACAGAAATATAGAATAGAAATAGAAAAAGACATGAATAGATTGACATATAAATACCTTTTTTGATGTCTGACATGAAGGTAATTCCTTCCCCATCCTTGAGTTCCAAAGAATGTTGAAGCAACTGTAGGAACCAGTTCCATGTATTCTTTGTCTCTTTATCAACAACTGCCCAAGCCAAAGGTAGAAATGGTTCTGTGATCATGTCCAGCAACCACTAGCAGTTGGCCCTTAGCTTTCCCCTTTAAGAAAGTGCCATCTAGACCAATAAAAGATTTCAACCCTAACTTGAAACCCATCTTTAAAGCTTGAAAGAAAATATACATCCTCAAGAATCTTCTTCTCCCTTCTTCAAGTGCATTCTTTGAAAGGTTTATAACCACATCACTGCCTGGATTACTATCTCTCAATTCAATTCGTTAATATTCAAGTTTGTTGTACTCATCACTAAAACTACCATCTAAGCTTTTCAATACCATTATATTTTCTCTCTTACACTTCCCATGACTAATATTTAGTTCAAAAACACTCTTCAAATCTGTCATCATCTCATTTACCTTATACTTAGGAGTATCCTGTAATTTAAGCTTGAAATATTGTGCAATGGTACTGAAATCAATTGTATTGTTATCATAAGCAACACCAAAAATATGTTCTGTATTTAAGGTCTTGATCTTAACCCCCGTCATTCCTCTCTTTGGATATCAAACACAAAAAGAGACAACCAAATATATCACATTTATACCTAAGCCTTATTCTGTCACTCTTCAACAATTCTAATTTTTTCTTGTTTGCCAAAGCATACAATTTCATACATTTCCTAGATTTTGGTATGTCCTTAATGGTCATACCCTTATACAACTTTTTGTACTCATTAAGTTCTTCAGTTATCTCCCTCTTTTTTTGTACTTTCAATATTTCCTATTCTTCAGAATCATATCCTTCTGAATTAGAACTAGAGTCAGATTTGAAGTCACTTAAGCTACAGTCAGTACCAGCTTTATCCTCATGGGTGTATGATTATTTATGGTGTACAATATTAGGGATACCATGAATAAGAGGATCACATTCATCCACAACATAAAGGTTAACAATAATATATTCATCACATATCAAGCCAAGTAAATTGTCTAATCCCAACATCCCCATCAATCTCATAAAATTTTCCTGAAGGACCAACAACAATAAGTTGTTTAACCCCTACAAAACTCTAGCTCATTTATATATTCATTCACTATGTCTATATATGAAAGTATGTCTGAGGCATAACATGTCTAAGTGTGCATCAGTTTCTTTGTGTATAAGACCCCGTGTTGTGTAACCTAATCACCTCCATAATTGAATATTATATCAATTAACTCCATCTCCAATAACCTACAAATATAGAAAATAAGTCCAGTTAGCAAAGAATAAAGAAACCAATAATAAGGCAGAACTAAAAAGGGAATAATTAAATCAGTTAAGACTAGGGGCATCTCTGTCATTACACCATTAAAACTCAAAGAATACTTTAATACCAAAAGGTCACACAATTGGGGAAAACTTCACTTAATAAATAAAGAAGACGTTCAGATCTTGGGTCCAAACCACATAAAGGTCCACTTTCAGACCCACTCCTTGATAAATTAATCAAAAATCATTGAAGGTGGTCATACTCACATAATACTATAATCGAAAAGTAACACAATTGGGGAGAAATTTACCTATTAAACGATAGAAAAGGCTCAAAATATTGGGACCAAAAGAAACCCTAAACCATCTACCAAAAATAAAAAATCATGTCGGGACCAAAAATAACTTCACATCGGGATCACATCAATAATAAAGCATGCAAACACTTGAAGAAGACAAAAAATATGAATATATAACTGAAAGTACAAAAATAAATAGATGGATGTCGATTAAACACAACAAATCAAAACCCAAGAAAACAGAAATAATACACAGAATATTAAGCAAAAAACAGTTAAGGAAAGAAAAACAAAACCTTTTCATGGAGAAAAATATTACCTTTACAGCATTTGCAGAGGAAATCAACGATTTTCGTCTGGGTTCCAGCGGAGTCTTCTAGAGAGAGTGAAAGAGAAGAGAAAATGTAAAGTGGTCACTAACTTAGGTTCCCGTGTTTTTAGTTGAAAGAAAGAGTGGGCCAAGTATGTGGTTCGGAGCGGGTTCGGTCCAATTTAGGTTATTAAAAAGAACCAGATGGCCTTGAGCTTTAAATCAGCGCCACATGTCTATTCCGTTTGTTTAAGAATATTTTTATTTAATAGTTTAATGGTAAGGAGTCTTTTGACCTGATAGATTAACGAAGGACATTTTTGAAAGTACAAGAGGGGGGTGAATTGATTATTTTAAAATTAGTTATTATAAGTTGACTAATTTTCCAATTAGTCGACTAGAAATAAGAGCGAGATAGTAAGAAGTATAGAATTAAAATGCAAAAGTAAGGTGCATGAATTAAAGACACCAGAGTTTTTATACTAGTTTGGATTCAATGTGAATCCTAGTCCAGTCCTTTTGGATTGCAAGGGTGTTCTCTTTCAGTGATTGAGTTTCTTGAGTATAAAGTGAATGGTGTAGTTTTACACCAATTGCTCTGTTTCTATGTCTCTCGTCTTTTCTTGATACAGTGTCTCACTAGTGATTTTCTCTCTTTCTTCTCTAACTTGTTACACAACAGATATAGTAGAACAAAAATTTTTATTTGAAGTAGAACAAAGAGAGGGTAAATGGTTTGATCAAAGTATGTGTCTTCAAGTCTGGAACAATCATATATATATTTTCCAGGAGGCCATAGAGTCTGGAGAGATTTAGGAACCCAAGAGATTTGATTCTTGAAAGGAATACACAGATTGATTCTTTCCAAGAATAAAGTTGATTCCCGCTATACTTCCTTGATGAGTGAACTTTGATAGCTTTTCATCTTTAAGCCTTGATATCCGTCGGATTTCCAATGTTGGCTATGTCTTTGCCGAAACTTTAGTACTTCTTTCCTTTTTATTGTTGATATCTTCAATCATCTTCTGATTGATATATTACTTTAGCTTTGATTTCTCTCCTTGATGGCTTCAATCATCGTTTGATTGATATCTTCCTTCATCTTTGATTGATTGTCTATTTTCGGACCTTTATTACTTCGTTGATTCCTTGATGGCTTTAGTCAATCTTTGATTGATACTTTCCTTTTTACTTTGATTCTGAGTGATTGCCTTGAGTTCCTACATCAAATATAATTATATTATTTTCATCATTAAAACTAAAGTCTAACAATTTTTAGACAATTCCTAATAGTAGAGGAACATATCAGACCCTTTACCGTTTAACTTTCGACGAATTCCTTTCCTTACATGTGATTGCTACACTGGTAGTTTACACATAAGGGTTTGTTGAATATTCCTAAAAGGACTTGTTTGTATTGTTCAAATCAATATACGAACAATATGCCTTAAGGAATATTGATTTCACGCCTCGAACAGAAGCGGTTGTAGCCTTTCAGCTACGGGTTCAACTGAATCCATAATGACACAGAATATAAATTTGTACATAAAAATCTACTAAAATCTCAATAAATATTAGATTCAAATCCATAGTTTTAACAATATAATGAGTAAAATGATAAATATCTCAAATTTTAACAATATAATGGATCCGCCTCTGGCCTCGAAGCCTTTCTTTGATTCTATTTATTCTTTTCTAACAGGAAGTGCCATTAGTGGGGTTGCTAGTGTTGGAATAGGAGGGAGGTTGGGATTTGGGGCAGGATCAAGTGGTGTAGGAATTGAAGGTCGATGTGGAGTTCGAATTAGTGGGGGACTCAAAAAAAGTATTGGACCAATTAGTGCAAACACTGGCTTTGGTGGTGGCAATGACGGTCGTAATGGAGGAGTTGGCGGCGCTGGACTTGGCAGTGACATCGGTTCGTCACCTTGAACACGGGGGCGGAGCTAGAAGGTTATTAGCTCCGCCTCTACTTGAACATGGGGGCGGAGCTAGAAGTTTATTAGCTCCGCCTCTACTTGAACATTTGTCGAACACCTCGAAAATTCAAAGTTGAGATGTTAATAGTGATTCACCTAAAGAAATTTTACTAGTTTTAGGGTCTTTTAATGTATATTACTTGTGATCGATTTTTGTTGCTACGATATTTAGAGGAGTATAACTTTTGTACATCGACAGTACTATTTTGTTACCTAAAAATATATTAACTATAGATGAACGCTTGTAAAAGTCAGATTAATTAACTAGAAATAGAGCAGATTATTTGATACAATAGGTTAAAGTACATCTGGTAGTATAAGAAAATGTTACGATCAATATATATAAGTCAAACCTATTTACCATCAAAACATATAGTGTAGTGGTACCGATGAGAATTTCTACACAATAATTATGGATTCGATTCCCACTATTTCCTTCCCTAATCTCCTATATAATGGAAAAGGGATTTAAGAAAAAGTTAAATCCTATCTAAAGACGATCAACTCGTGGTACTCGAATGAGATCCTTGATATAAAACAATATTTCGAGTTGGTCAATAACTATAACTGAATTTAAATTTGTCAAATTGCAACTTAGTTTTAAGAAAATTGCAAGACTGTAAAAATAACTTTTATTAGAATTATTTAGTATATTTTGTGAAAATCTCATTCTCAAAATACAAATAAAATGGAATGCAGAGCAAAAGGAGTATGAATAAGAAATGCATAAAAGGTTTTGGATGCTTTTTTACAACCTAATATCCTTATAAAAAAAACTTGTTACTACCTAATATTTTTCATTAGCTTCAGTAGATAACAGAGAAAATTCGATTTCAATTAATAACCAAGATTAATAGCAAAATATAATACAACCAAAGAAAAGAATGGAGGTGCTTAGAGGAAGCTGCAGCTGGAACCAGAACAAAAAGCAGGAAGGACATGGTCGATGCTATTTGAGGAGAACAAACTGGCTAAAAGAAGTATGGATTTGACTTATGCACCACCTACATTGGTTGAGGGTGAAACGATTGTTGAATTGGTGCAAGTGTCACGATCCAAATTCCCAACCTTAGGGATCGTGATGGCGCCTAACACCACACTTGCTAGGCAAGCCAATGTTAGAGTTCGATTAACTGTTTTCCTTTGATTATCCATTTAAACATAATAAAATAAATCTAAAGTAAACTAAATCTAATGGTTTCCAAATAATAACTCTAAATATAAAATAATAAATAAATAAATAACCTGAGCCACAAACTAATTATATAAATCACTCTAAGACTACCCCAAGGTCTGGTGTCACAATTCACGAACTACTAAAGAATACTACAATTAATGGCCTGAAAGAAATAATATAACTGTTTTAGGAAAATTATAAAACAGTCTCTACGAACTAAGAGAAGACTCTCGGGATCTGCGAATGCCGGCAGATATAACTCGTGTCTACGGATAATAGATAGCGGCTACAAAAAAATCTCTACTGATANTATATATATATATATATAAAATAAAGCAATAAAATAATTCTACACAAACAAGAAAATATAAACTGAAACAATAAATAAAATGACTCAGTCGCCTATTCTAGGCTCGGCTGTCACCAAAATTTCACACAACTCTCCAAGTTTTCAAACTTTAATTTAAAATAACAAAATGTGCAAGATGTGGGAAAACGGTAGGATAAAACAATAACTTCCAAATCTTGTAATAAAAATCAGTAAAGCATAATTATCCTCACTTATCACTGTCATATATTTATATTTTCTTTGTCCACCCTTATCACATTCATATATATTTCCCCTGCCCACCCTTATCACACTCTTATATATTTCTTTCCCCTGTCCACCTTTATCACAATCATATATATTTCCTCTGTCCACCCTGATCACAGTCTTATATATTTATTTTTCCTGTCCACCCTTATCACAGTCATATATATTTATTTTTCCTGTCCACCCTTATCACAATCATATATATTTATTTCTATCAAAAACTTTCACAATTCAGGCTAAGCTTTTCACAATACTTTTGACTCAACAGTCATAAATTCTCACAACTTCATAAATAATATATCAAAATGAACCAACAGGAGTATGTATATAAATATTTATATATATATATATATATATATATATATATATATATTTAAATTTTGTAAAATAATGACAACCTAGTCAGTCTTTATGTACCACAATGAAATCAAGGAAAATAACTAATACCTTCCCAAACATGATTGCAACAAGACTTACAACAATATAACAAGCCAAGTAATTATAGAAGACAACAATGAACATGAAACAATTAAAAACATGAAGCAATTAGATTGGAAACGAGGAGGGGATCATGTAAACAGACAATTTGGTGGTGCATAGATACTCGTCACCTCACCTATACACCACTCACATGCAATTTCATATAACAATTTAGTTGGGGATTCCTATTCCCTCAAGTCAAGGTTAAACCAAGCACTTACCTCAATTTAGCAGGCCACTCACTGTTCAATTATAGCTTTTCCTCTTGAATTCACCTCCAATACACTCTAATCTAACCATAATTAACTTAGTATCATTAATTAATGCTAAAGGAACTAACTGTACTGAAAATTATATGTTTTCCTAAGTTTTCTCAAAAAAAGTTAAAACCCGACCCCGAGCCTGCTTGGTCCAAACTCGGGGTTCGTACCAAATTACGCTTACCTATTCACCCACGAGCCCGAATATACAATTAGTTTCGAAATCCGACCTCAATTCGAGGTAAAGATTCAATTTTTACAAAATTCCCTACTTCTACCCAAACCCTCAATTTTTACCATGAAAATTCTTAGTTTTTATTTAAAAGTGATGAAAAACATTGGGTAATTGAAAGAGTAAAGTTTAGAATTGTAACGACCCGACCGATCTTTTTGCGTTATCGGACCCTATTCCCCTAAATGAAACTTCCCATAGCGGCTTATTATGATTTATGACTTGCGGGGACTGGTGGTTCGGGATTCGGAAGTGTTTAGACTGCTATAAGAACACTTGGTTCCTTAAGGTTGTCCTTTAAGGCCAAGTTTGAATTCAGTCAACATTTTTAGTAAACAACCTCGGAATCGATTTTCGACGGTTCCGGTAGCTTCGTATGATGATTTCGGACTTGGGCGCGTGTTTGGAATGGGTTATGGATGACCCGGGAGCGTTTCGGCGCCCAATATTGAAATAAGAGTTCCTTAGGTTCCTATTGTAGTTTGGGACGTGCTTTTGAGTTATCGAGGTCCAGACGGAATTCTGAGATCANTATAGGTCGGTTCAGCGCGTTGTTAGCGAAGTCAAGAAAACTTAAAGTTCCTAAGTTTGGTTCTAGGGGTTTTGAGGTGTGATTTTGAGTTTTAGCGTTGTTTTGGGTGTTCCGAAGGCTCGAGCGAGTCCGTATTATGATTTGAGACTTGTTGGTATATTTGGACGGGGGGTCGGGTGGGCCTAGGTGCCTCCCGGACACCACATGAGACCAAAAACCAGTTGAAATAGATGTTGGTGCACCTGTTCTGGTGTGATCGCAGGTGCGGTTGCCCAGTCGCAGGTGCGGGACCTCTCCTGCGGTCCCAGCCTCGCAGGTGCTACCCCCAGCGGGCAGCCATTCCTCGCAGGTGCGGATAAAGTTTCACAGGAGCGGAGACGCAGGTGCGGTCTCCTCTCCGCAAGTTCAAGCCCAGGCTTCCTCGTCCATTTCCGCAGGTGCGAGTCTTTTCTCGCAGGTGCGGTCCTCGAGCCGCAGGTGTGGAACCACTGTCAGGCAGTGTGTTTCTTAAATACGGGATTCTTCATTATTTCTTCATTTCTTCCTCCTTTTGAACACTTGGAGATCTTGGGAAAGGGCTCGACGACCCAACCACTGTAAGATAAGTAAATTTTATCCTAAAGTTAGTTAATCCATGCATTCTTAGTAGGATTTAACTACTTAATTAGTGAGAATTTAGGAATTTGGGTAGTAACCTAGGGCCTTCGAGAATTTAGAAAATTTCCCGTGAATTGGCTATGAAATCATACAAAAATCGTATATTAATGATCCTTAGGCTATGGGTGAGTATTTCCTTCGAGAGTTTTTGGAATCCGAGCATGCGGGCCCGGGGTTAGATTTTAGGATTTATTCAAGAATGATGAGTTTGACTTATTAGTAGGAGGATTTCCATACTTTGAGCATAAATTTATAATTTGTATAACATTTGGCTAGTTTCGAGTCCTCGGGTGTAGAGTTCGAAGTTTCGGGCGCGTTCTTGGTCCGGGGAGTAGATTCGACACGAGGTCAGTCTCCTTTCTAACCTTGTAAGAGGGAACTTTCCCCCTAGGTGCTTTATATGACTATGTTCTAATATTTGTGGGGGCTACGTACGCGCAAAGTGATGAGAGTTCGTACGTAGCGACTATTATTCTTATGTCCGGGTAGTTAGGCCTACACCATGCCTTATGTTTTCCTTGAATTGGACTATATGCTAGTGAATTAATGTTACTTGCAACTTGTTTCCCTGAGATCATGGAATTTAAGAGAATTTTAAGGAATTGATCACGAAGAGTAATGTATAAAGAATAAATGTGTGGATTGTGTGTGCATGTGACCGCTTCACAATTTACATTCTGCGAGCGGAGTGTTATTTCCCCCACTCTCATGGGAGCGGGTCGTACGCCACGGCGAGATTGAAAGGTATATATTATGGTTTAGGCCGTTCGACCCTCGGCAGTGCACAGATATGATCATTATGATGGCTCAGGTCGGTTTTCCTTATCCTGTATGCGCATGTTAAATTGTTAATGATTCCTTTTTATGGATTTTGAGTGGTCAGATATATTTTAAAGGAAGGAAAAGAATAATGAAGTAGAAATTGTACATTTACCTCCAGTATTTATTTGAATTGCTGTCATTTTTAATGTTTACCGCTTTTATAATCCGNCTCGTCACTACTTCTTCGAGGTTAGGCGGGATACTCACTGGGTACATATTTGTTTATGTACTCATGCTACGCTTTTGTACTTAATTGTACAGGTTCTGAGGTTGGTGTATCTGGTTATCAGACCGGAGCTCGATTCTGATCATAGTTGGACCTGACTTCACGGTGAGCTGCTTCTCCTGACGATCCTCGGCAGCACCATGGAGTTTTCCTTTGCTTATTTCCCGTCTATTTCTTTCAGATAGTGGGGGATTGTATATTATATTTTGTATATTCTGTTAGTATGCCCGTAGGACTTGTGACACTAGTTTCTGGCACA